>JABSTQ010000195.1:0-77517 GCA_013358835.2 Ixodes persulcatus
CTTGAACAATGGCCAAAAAGGCCCGTGACGTCGCGATTCTCGTTTCCTCCTCTTCTCGCTTTGACTCCGCGAGGACGCGAAAAGGGAAGGAAGCAATGCCCGTTTCCCCTCCTCCTCAACTATTCTGCAGGAAACGCATGGTCACATTTTTGTGAAAGAAGAGCGCGCTTGAACAATGGCCAAAAAGGCCCGTGACGTCGCGATTCTCGTTTCCTCCTCTTCTCGCTTTGACTCCGCGAGGACGCGAAAAGGGAAGGAAGCAATGCCAGTTTCCCCTCCTCCTCAACTATTCTGCAGGAAATGCATGGTCACATTTTTGTGAAAGAAGAGCGCGCTTGAACAATGGCCAAAAAGGCCCGTGACGTCGCGATTCTCGTTTCCTCCTCTTCTCGCTTTGACTCCGCGAGGACGCGAAAAGGGAAGGAAGCAATGCCAGTTTCCCCTCCTCCTCAACTATTCTGCAGGAAATGCATGGTCACATTTTTGTGAAAGAAGAGCGCGCTTGAACAATGGCCAAAAAGGCCCGTGACGTCGCGATTCTCGTTTCCCCCTCTTCTCGCTTTGACTCCGCGAGGACGCGAAAAGGGAAGGAAGCAATGCCAGTTTCCCCTCCTCCTCAACTATTCTGCAGGAAACGCGACGTCGCGATTCTCACTCAATCGCATTCTTATTTTACAAAAATACGGCCATCCGCTCGAGATATCGCTTTGTTAGTGGTGTTTTTGGGTTTGTGGTGCCCCGTTGAACACTCCTGCTACCTTATTTTGTGAAATCCAGATTTCGATTCAGCATCCCTTTAAATGTCTGCGGCATAAAAAAAAACAATTAACCAATTAAGTGCTTCTCCTCGAGCTTTATTATGGTCCATAATATTTACATTGCACATTGATTAAAGGTTTCTGCCCCCAAAAAGTCTCGCAGTTTTATGATGATTTAATGTGACTTGCAGGTACGATCAGAAGTGGGGGGCTGGGATAAAGAAGACAAACTTGTCTTCTGACGGGACCCCAGCCCCTAGGTTTTTTACAGCACTCAGCACAAAACAAAACAAACACTGAAATGAATTCCATTGCCAACGGGCATATGTAGAAAATATAAATGAATACAACTCAAAAACCAGGATACGAACTGCAGATCATGAGAGACTTAAAATATATTTTACAAGGTTATTTTGAATGACCGAAAGGAACCATTGTTTTGCACCATTTGAGCTACGGTAGGGTGTGTATTCAGTGTGTCTGGAATTAAATATGAAAGTTGCTGGAAGCCATAATTCGTACGAGCTTTACTTTTTACATAATGATTACATCGTAGACTGTAATTTCCAGGGTTTTTTGGATACGTGTTAAAAAATAGTGATTGATTCTGTCTGATCTTGTTAAAAATATTGATTGATAATTTTAGGGTCATAATTTGCTCTACAGTCAATATCCTATACTCCCGAAAAAGTGGCATTGAGTTATCATATTTCTGAAGGTTTCCAATAAATCGAACGGCCTTTTTTTGCAGTATTAGTAATTTGCTGATATTTGTTTTTGTAGTTGTACCCCATACTAATATACAATATTGCAGTCGTGAATAAATAAGTGTATAGTACAGTTGTAACTTTAACCACTTAGGTAAATATTTCCGGAGTTTGTTTAATGACCCTATAGCCCTTGATATACAGATTCTCATTTTCTCAACGTGGGGAGACCAACTGAGGGTTTCTTCAAACAAGACACCTAAAAATTTGTGTGTTCTAACGCGCTCAATTTTTAATCCTTCAAAACAAATATTTAAGTCGTAGGAAACTGGTTTATTCTTTGATCTAAAAATAATATATTTTGTTTTACTAGCATTTAGAAGCAATTGATTATTTTTTAACCACACAGATAAGTTTTCTAGCCAGTTATTGGAGACTTGTTCGAGGTGAAGCAGGTCTCTACTTGAAAAAAATACATTCGAATCATCAGCATATAAAATGATATCGCGTGATTGAGGTATAGTGACAATGTCGTTTATATATAAAATAAATAATAAAGGCCCAAGAATAGAGCCTTGTGGAACACCGTACCTAATGGGTGCCAACTCTGACTTAAAACCATGTAGTGTTGTATATTGAAATCTGGAAGATAGATAACTACGAATTATTTCCAGCGCATTCCCTCTGATTCCAAATGACTCCAATTTTTGTAATAGAATTCGGTGCTTAATTGAATCAAACGCCTTCTTAAAATCTAAGAAGATTCCAATTGTATAATCATTGTTTTCTATATTTGAAATTATTTTGTCTTTAATCTGTATCAGGGCAGATTCAGTTGATTTTTCCTTCTGAAAACCAAACTGGTGGTCAGTTATCAGTTTATTGCTTGCACAGTAGTTATACAATCTTGAGTTAATAACTTTTTCCGCAACTTTTGAAAAAAGAGGCAATACAGATATAGGTCTATAGTTATTGAGATTTTCAAATGTACCACCTTTGTGGATAATGCAGACTTTTGCAATTTTCATTTTATCTGGAAAAATACCCGAAACAATAATTTGATTACAGATATAAACTAAAGGGGGTAACACTAAGTCTATTATAGCCTTAATTGGGATAACCTTAATACCATCATCACCGCACGCACAACTATTTTTAAACGACATTATTATGCTACGTATTTCTAATTCATCAGTGGGATGAAGAAAAATTGAGTTTGCCATATGCGGCTGGTCGGTACAATGATAATTCGAAAATTCTTCTGGCAATTCACTGGCACCAGACGACAAAAAATATTCATTAAACTTGTTCGCCAACAACATTTAGCCTAAAATACAATCAACATCTGAAATTGTAAAACTAGGCATTTGGTGCACATTTTTGTTTCTGTACTACGTTTTTGAAGCAGCACCTTTAAATATAGACCATACCCGATGTTTCAGCGAACATTTCCAAAAGTTCCTCCAACTTTGTAAGGTGTGGGGATGCCCTATAAAGTAGCCACGCGTGCAGCAGTCACTAAGGCTGACTGTGTGAAAACGCTGATAATAAGTTTTTGATCTAGGTTTTCGCATCGCCAGCGTTATGCCTGCTGCGCAAGTAGTAAATGTAGTGCACCCCCACGCCTCGCACGATGTTTTAAGTTTTCCTAAAATTGACTGATACTGGGGTTTTTGATGTCGGCACGCAAGCGTCTTATAGAAACCATATATTTATTTTCACAAATTAAAGAAAATCTGTAAACTGTATCTATTTATTTAGATAATCCGGATGCTGCTCTTTTTTACTCTTTATGCAATTTCTGACGTTTGTCTTGGCTAACAGTTTGCTCCCGAACAGGTTTTTGTTTCTTTTTGTTTCATCCATCCTATGGTTGAAATTTTTTAGACTTCGCAGAAACACCCGGTATAGTTTATTGTCACAGACAGAAACCTACATTCACGTAAAAACTGAAAATAAATGCTTTAATAAGGCGAACTTGGGCCTACAAACTTAGAGAAACGTGCAAGCATCCAATTGCGTCGGCGACGGAAGGGCGACTTGTGAACCAGCGCTTTACCGCTGCTCTTCTACGCTCGGTACGTTCTGGAACTCAATGAACGAGAACACACAAAAGCAGCCGAGAGTGACCTGGAATTAAGCTGTCAATTAAGCTGTCAATGAGCCATATGCCCATTGACAGCTTAACTAACGCAGGGCGAGTCTAATGATGTTCGAGCTTCTTGTTTCGTGATTCGTTTTTCGGCGTTCTTATTGACTGATGCCGGAATCTCATTGACTGCGGAGCGATCATGAAATTCTTGGAACTGGCCACGTCCCACGTTCCTTGAAATGTCAGTCAATGGAGCATGTAAACTAAAGCTTCTAAGGCCCTTTAAGCGACCCGCAAAAATCGGTTTCTCATTTATCGCGCATGAAATTTACTACAGAGGTGCAAGCTAGTGGAAGAACTTTACAGTAAAAATATTAAAAAATAAATTCATCGTGCTAAAAAAAAATTGTTCTGAGCAATTTATGCCGCCACTTCGCAGACGATGTACCCGTAGAGGGAAGAGCGGCCGACAGATGGCGTACGTCGCGTCGAGGGAGCGACGGCCGATTCGGGTTATGATAGCAGACGATCTCGGTAAAGAACCCTAATCGGCCGGCTCTCTCTCGACGTGGAGTACGACATCTGTCGGCAGCGCTTCTCTTTACGCGAGCATTGTCTCCGAAGTAGCGGCGTAAATTGCCCAGAACTTTTTTTTTTTTTTTGAACGAGGTAAGTTTGTTTCTTTATTTTTTTCCTGTATACTTCCACCGCCTGCCTGCATCCTTGTAGTAAATTGCAGCGCGATAAGTTGAGAAACCGATGTTTTCGGGTCGTCTAAAATGCCTTACAAGCGTTAGTTTAGATGATGTAATATAGCCAGAGAAGCGTTCCAGCACTCGCGTTCTCAGCCAAATTTTGAAACGTGGCGCGATGCGTGTGAGAAATGACGAGGAAAAAATCATGAAAAAGCTAAATATTCGTCGCTAACGCAGACGAGTAAACCGAGCCTGGAGTCAGGTTTGGTGGTTTCAAGCCCCATTCCCACACTTGCGGCTTCTTATGACCGTGCGCATTGACGCCTATTGAAATCTCTTAGGACGGGGGAATACACTGGCGACATCTCTCGGGCAGCCATGGAACATATGGTGGTGTCCTATATCTCCTTTCTTTTTTTTGTTTTGCACATAATCCTTTCTTTCTTGGCTTGAAACACTTTTGTCAATGTTGTACAGAGCGCAGCTCTTAGGCGTTTGTTTACGCGTATAGCGGCGTCGGCATCGCCGTCGGCGTAACCGCGCGCGTTGCATTATGGTACGTCACAGACCGATCAGCAATTCAATTCCCCGCTGCATTTATCGAGGTAACTGTGTAAGTCTGTAACGTCCCATAATGCAGCACTGCGCATTCAGTTTCCCCGCTAAATTTAGCGTAAAACTGACGTCATATGATCTCAACACCATTTCAGTTTCCACGCTAAATTCAGCGGGGAATTGAATAGGTGTTGAGGTTACGTGACGTCAATTTTTCCGCTAAATAAGGCGGAGAAACTGAATTTGTTCATAGTTTTACATAACACCAACTCATGTGACGCCATTTTCCCCGCTAAATTTAGCGGGGAAATTGAATTGGTATTGAGGTTGCGTGGTGTCGATTTTCCAGCTAACTTTTGCGGGGAAACTGTTTAATGGGGGGCGGGTATTTAGGAGGCGGAGGGGAGGGTGCGGAGGAGGAGGAGGAGGGAGGGTGTGGAGCAAAAGGAGGGGAGGATACGGAGCAGAAGGGTACAAAGGAGGAAGAAGACACGGAAGAGGAGGAGGGTGCGGAACCAGTATGTCAGGAGAGTGATATGTATTTGCACATATATATATATATTTATTTCACAATTTGTATAACACATTAGTCGCAAAATCAAAATACGAAAAGGGTTGGACTGATTTCGCATAACAGAGATGTGTAAACGTCTTTAAGTTTTACTACCATCATAAAACTCACTTTAAAAGGGAGACCTACAGAATCAATTTCTTCTCGCACTCCTTTCTTCTTCCCTCCCCACAAAAGCGAGTCTTCGAGCTGCTCTTCGTAGAGAGTAGGAGGTCGCCCCCCTTTCTCGATTTGTAAGGTGGAATTGATGGAACGTTTTCTGCTTTCAGGCTGCTCGTCGGCTTTTGGGGTTTCGCAGTTTAGACAGAAGTTAAATTGCGCGAATAATATTTTCAACTCGATCGACAACCTTTCTCATAACAATTTACAATCGATACGGACCGACGGCAGAAGCATTGTGCAATGTTAAAGTCTTCACAAATATTATTATAATTTTACAAGACCGAAACTAGATCTTAAACTTTCTCTACTAAAAAAAAACCTTTTGTGCATTTCTTTTTTTCAATAACTACGTTTTAAATATTTTTATAAGTATGTGCAAAAGATGCTTCCTGTTTTTATAAAATCGTTTTTTATAATCGCGCCGTGCTACGTGGTTGTTGAAAGTATCCTATGCATCAATGTTTGTTTTCTTATTAATTTAGTACTTGTTAAACAAATTTGGGATGGAAACGACAGTGAAGATGTCCTACATTTGGGATTCTTCTTTTTTTTGTCTTCTTGTTTGGTCGGTTTTAAAGAAGACGAACAAGCGAGGAAGTCGGGAGTCAGCGCGGTGTCTGCGTCCCTCTTATATTGTCCTTGTGTTTTGTTTTGTTTTGCGCTGTTTTAATTACATGTTTACTATCCTATTCATCTATGGCCGTTTCGGGCTGGTGAGCAATTCTACAAAAATGCGGAACGCTCAATTACGTATTCAAAGATCCACACAGTTCGCTCACACAAGTAATACGATTATTTGCTTCCTCTGCCAGGTCATTGTCATTAAAGCTTGTCATACAATGGACTCACTGAGAGAAGCGCTGTCCGTATTAAAACGTTATTGTTGTTAACACACTATATCTCAGCAAAACACAAAAATCAATTATGTTTTTGCGCAAACTAGATCATTAATTATGTAAAAAATTTCATTATATTAATGTGATTCTTTTAAATTGTTTGAATACTGCTCCGTTATAGTTTGTTCTTTGGAAGGGTTAATGTTTAACTTTCACGTAATACTTTTATTAAACTCAATCAAGTTTCTTTTATTTCATAATCGTTCTAACATTGAACGTGAAAAAATCCGTATGCTTAAAGTTGTGCATAAAAACACAAATATTATGAACATTGAATGAAATAAGTGAACGCGAATGTAACGAATACAAAAACAATACGGTAGATAAAGTTCTAATAGAGACTCTTCGTGGTCATGAACTTAATATTTATTCGTGAACGTGGTCTCATGCGTTTTTACAATGGTATTCATGACTAAACTCTTAAAGGTTCCGAAGAATCCTGTACTCACCTTGATGACGCGTTTGTGGTCTTTAATACTTTTTTTTCTTTCAAAGTTTATGTACTTTCAAATTTATTTGTTTTTGTTTTTTTATTTTGCAGTTTGTACACAATGAAGGTCACGAGCAGTGTGTGGGTAGAGTAAAAAAATTAAAACTGCATTTATTTTTTAGGAAGGAATGATTGGGGACCGACTGAGAATATCGCCCTCAAATACTGCCGAACGCAATGCAGTAGGACATCTGGCACATGAAATATTTGAAATCGAGATACAATCTTCAGAAGGTATTTAGCTGCCAACGACTTTTTATTAGCTGGTAACGCATTCACAAATGTATACCAATATTTTTTGCCTTCAGTAATACCTTGAGGCCGATATTTTTCATCTTACCAAAGACATTTCCTGTCTTAGACCTTTACACTCCGCGATCTCATACCACACAAAGAAAGATCCAAGTAGGCTTCACAATATTATAGTTATTTATAACAGATGAAACACATTCACAATGCAATGATCTAGTACTCCCTATGGTTAGTTTATTAGACTTTATTATGGTATCATTCACTAACACATCATTCACATAATGTTTCTACAATATCCAGATAGGTACAAGATCGGACAAAAACATTTATCTTTATGTTCAAACTTCAGGGACTCGATAAATTGTAAAGTTATTCAAGCAATTGTAATTAGTCCGAGTAAGGCAAGAAGACAAAATAATAGTGCTACTCTCTCATTAAAATAAAAAAAATGTACTTAACATTTCGTTTGATGCAATTATCTAGTTTCTTGCTTCTCACTGAAAAATTGAAAGGTAATACTGTGTTCCTCTTATAAGCTCAATTTTATGAACTCTAAACCAAATACAGGAAATGACATATCACCGGAGCCATCAAATGGGTACCTCTTATCAACCAATACTTCAAAACACTTTGACATAACAGCAATGGAGCGAGCCGGAAGAGGTAAATCATTACAGAATTCACGTAGCACGTTTGTTCAGATTTTGTTATTATTTAAGTAGAATTTTATTTTAAATAAAAAGCTAAACAAACTAGCCAGTGTATGCAAAAATAAATAAATATAATAGCTCTCATCACGCAAACCGTTTTTCAACTCAAAGCCTTCTAAGTTTTATATAACAAATTACACGTATCCGGATTAATAAATAAAAATAAAAATATGTTAAAATGTCATAAACCTAAGGACCTTCAATTTGTTTTTTTGCTTTTGAAAATGCGTATTGGAAGCTCACCTATGGTTGGTGAAAGTCTGACGGCTCTATCTCCTTTATGTGTACAATTAAGAAGACACATTTATTCATTTTGTAATATTCAATGTTTGCTTTTCACGTGCTTACCAATAGCCCGAAGGCCTTTGCGGTAAAACGCAAAACATGGCATTCCTACTCACCACAAATATGTATGCTTAAAAATTATTACTCCCAACAACACCTATAATGTTTTGTTAGGGATCGATGCTCAATCTCCATGAATTGATGCCTTTTCGAGAAGTGATTTTCGATTTCTGTTATTTTCACGTCAGTGATATTCCTCCATAGAACAATGACATCATCAGTGTCATCGAAAGATACCTACTGGGCGATTTGAGTTTCAGCGTCTTTTCGAAGCAAAACGTTCGTTACAACTGCTACTCCTTGTCTCAGTTCAGATGAGCTTAAATCAATGAATGAATCAACCAATCAATATTTTTTCTTGTGCTAATCATGCGCTTGAAAGCGTACTGGATTAACCACAAACACTTGAAATACACAGTAAATAACACGCGTAAACGTTTGGGGCTGAAACTGCAAATAAGTATACAAAATATCACCGTAAAGAGTTGTTTAACATATGAAATCAGACAAGCGTGTCTATATACCAAATTAATCATGCATAAAATTTATTGTTCCCAAAAGACAGGTTTGTACTAAAAATATCCATGTCAGTAAATTGGGTGTTTCAAATCGTCTTCAACAAATTTACGTTGGATACGCGAAACCGGTGATGCATCTCGAATAAGCTATGAGTGAAATACTCTCAGATTTCTAGAGTTCGTTGTAAGTGGAATCCGAAAGTGAACAGAGATAAGGAGAGCAGGACTGCCTATTACATTATGAATTAACCTATGTAAAAACTGAACATCCCAAACAGACCTTCTTTTACATAACGTGCACAATGTTAGTTTGGATAGAATCAAATTATATTCACAAAAACATTTTCTACCAAAATATATATCGTAAGTAATGCGCGCAAATCGGTTTTGAACATGTTCTATATTTTAATTTGCTGATATAGTAATGAAGTTCCACACAACAGATACAAATTCTAGTTTCGAGCGCACATGGGTACTGTACAGTCTCAAAAGACAGTGATGAGTGATAAATGCTCTAGTTAAACGATACCTTATTCCCAGCGTACGAAAAGACTGGCTAATAAGGAAGTTTACATGAAAAGGGAAAAAGAGGTGGTTATCCACAAGAACAAACTATGTCCCGTATCAGCGTGGTGCGACTGATAGTTTCATTTTCTAGAACGTAAACATACGTTAAATTGCTGAGCTTTCTTGACAGGAACATGACTTTTGTTTTGCGTAGATTTAATAAAAGTTTGTTAGGACTGCACCATTCTAGCACTGAACAAAGAACGTACTGCATCAAAGTACAGTCAGTGATGGAGGTGACCTGCCGAAACACCTTAACCTAAAATGCAAACATGAGTACTTCAAGCGCGAGACACATGCGCGAAAAATCCATCCGATCCGACGTCCGATCCGGCAGTAGGACTGCCTGATCCAAAAAATATGGTCGCTTCAGACGTCGGATCGGCGATCCGACGTCCGTCCAACCTGCCAGATAGTTTCGCACGGCGGACGGACTGTCGGAAGCGTCCAGCCAATGACAGCACAGCTAGCGCGAACGTCATGATGACGCACTGGGTCTGGCGGGACGAACAAGAAAACGGGACGGGCGACGGGAAGCCGGGCACGTGGATCCCGCTGCCCATTCCAAAAAGATGGCCCCGGCAAAGAATGCACGCGCTAGCGAGCACGAGCTCTTCACTCGTGCGAGCTAAGCCGTCAATCTGGGACCAGAGATCTATGAACGCGGACCTCCGCTGGAGTGCTTGGATCTCCTGGGTGGAGCCGAACGGATCGTCGTGTCGCACGCAAGGTCGGAAGCGTGTGTCTCGAACTTTCGCGTGCGGCAATTCGGAGCGGCGTTCGGACTGCCGGATCGGACGTCGGACCGGACGATTCTGCCGTCCATGTGTCTCGCGCTTCAGAGTGTCGTACGAACTACGCCAAATTATTTATAAAACAAGGAACAACAAAGGTCCAAGGTTCGAGCCTTGAGGCACTCCTGACATGAAAATGAAGCCAGATACTCTTACACAGTTCTGTCTTTTATAAAGATAACTCTTAAATCAGGTAATTTACCCAGGACTGAGACCATAGTTGTAACAGCTTATGATTGGCGTTATCAAAGACATTACACATATCCAGATTTATTATGTCTAGATGACCCCGACTCCAAACAACTTGTAAAGCAAGATTAAAAAATGTGCACACGTTATACTCAACGGTTCTACCTGTGACGAAACCGTGCTTCACAGGAACAAACTTTCTTTTAAAAAAGTTATATGAACGATTGTACACCATTTTTTTAGACACCTTCGAAAATGCAATGATAAGAGATATTGGGCGAAAATTAATAACATCACAATCGTCACCTTACTTCAAAATTGGGACGAGTATCAAATATTTCAATTTATCTAGAAAGATACCACCCTATATAGACAGGTTAAATACTTTTTCAAGAACAGGAGCAAAACATTCGCCACAGACTTTTAAAATTAAGGTGGGACTACAATCTTAGCCGTGAATAGGTTTGAATACAGCTTTCGAATAGCTAAAATCACTTCATAAAGTATAATACTAATAAGGGTAAATAATCAGAGAAAGAAATGTTACGTTTCACCGGTAAGGGGCAAGCATGAACTGAAATTATGCGAAAACAACTCACAAACAGATTTTGAGGACATTTGGATTGCTGACCCGTTACGTAGAGTTACATTGTTAGACTCTTTTCTAGTTTGCGTTTTCACATAGTGCCAGAACTCTTCGGGTCGTTTCTTTAGGTTACGCTCTACTAGTCTGCGGTAGCGATAGCGGTCGCTAGTGAGCAGCTTTTTTGTTGGACCTTGACATATGCTATATTTTGCACAACATAAGCATAACCCTTTCTTTATATATATAATCTGTTATAATGCAAATTTAATCTTAAGTGATATCGCAAATGTTTGGAAAACCACTTAGGGTACTTCTCGGAAGGGTTAGGCCATTGAGGAACGAACAAACTCATGGAAACATTTACTGCGGCTGTGAAACTATTCACCATGGAACCTACATCAGAGTATTGTAATACATCAGTCTAATCATGTTGCTCGAAATATTTGTATAAACCAAAGTAATCGCCAGCGCTGTATGCGTACCGTAGTGCACCAGATCGTTCAGTGGGCCAAAAGAAAAAAAGGTCGAAAGTCAAAAGCCTGATTTTCGGTACGAAAATTTGAAAACACAGCGGACTATTTCGTACCTCCCCCATTTCGTGGGACGCCTTTTTTGGAGGTCGATACGGGGCAGTGACGCCCGTGACGTCACTGCCGGAAACGTAAAAACAGCAAAACATGTTTTTTTTTTGTTTAGCGTTTGGCGGAGAGCTTGTTGCAGCTTGCAGGTTTTTCGGTTGTTGTGTCAATTGTGTCTAGTTGGGGCGGGGGGAGGCGGTGGTCGCGGCGTGTTATTGTTGCAGTGCCATACGCTAAAGAACAAAGGTCAGATACGCGAAACGATCTTACGCCAAGAACGTACGTACGACAACAGCTCCGGAGCCGTCTTTCCACGACCAAATCAACATGACCTATAACGTCGCTCAGTTACTTGGTCGCGACGACCAACGGACATTTATTTTTCTACGTGCTCTTCTCGGGGGTCCCGATTTCAAGCAGCAAGAAAAAAGAAGGAAGTACTCGAAACCGGCCATGACGAACATGAACGCTGGATCCACAAACACCCGGGAAAAGGTACAGCGGCAACGATGCCACCGACCGAGCGAGCTCGAGGCCCATATAGCAGGCAGTCCGACTCGTCGCAGCGTTGCCGGCGTTACTCCGACGGTCCTTGGCCTTGGCTTGGGACGACGGTCCTTGGCCACGACCGACCGGCTGGCTTGTTGAATAGAATACGCGCCCGCGTGACCCTTGTGGACCCTTCCGTATTATAGTAGTTCGATCGCTGACCTTGTCATCTCCTTTTCCGAGGCAGCGGGGACGAACGCTGTCGTCGATTCTATCTCCTTGTTTTGTGTGATATGGAGCTCAAATAAACGCCGTATGGATTACTTTCGCAACACGGTATGTACACTTTGTTATTAGTGGGCCATTTTTATTCTGACACGCTCGTCGCCGCGGAGGCTCGTTCACGCTCAATTGTTTCCGATAGTACATTACTGTCGAGCTATAACAGTTCGTGGGAGCTACGCAATACCGGTCCCACCTTTCTTTGCCGAGTGTCACTTCAGTAAAGACCGGTACTCGTAAAAGATCGGACCCGAAGCACTTTGATCACATGTGCGCGTCCGCTCCGAGTGTGCACAGTGCAGGTATTTACGTGGCTCTTGCTGAAACTCTCGTAGTTGAAACGTATCTTTTTTAACGTCGGCTCGCTCCTGCATCTCCGAGGCCGCGAAAAACGCCGCGGCGATTTGTTTCCATCTACGTCGCTTTGCAAACGACTGGCACGGCCGTTTTTTACCAACTATGACAGTTGTGTTGACTTCGGAGGACCGAGCCTGACCGAGCTGGGAGCCTACTCCGGAGGAGTGCGCGAAGTGAAGACTAAAACCGGACATAACGTCACAGACGTCAAACTACTACTCTGCTACTTCGCTCTGCCCCGTATCGACCTCCGAAAAAGGCGTCCCCCCTTTCGTAAGCTCTCTGCCTTTTCACTGTGATACATCCGCGGTCCCCGCAGAGCGTCACCGGGCCCCTGTAGCGCGTCACCGGGCCCAAAACGCACGTCAACAACACTGGACCACACTTAAGCCATTCACCCCTAAGCTGAAATTGTGGGGGAAGCTACGCGCTTGCCGGACAAATCAGCCGCCTCCCTTTCATCACCTGACCTCATTCTCTGCGCGTGGGTATGCGCGAAAAAGCGTGAGCACGTGGCAAAAGTGTGGCTGGCTCAACGATCACGTTGCTTCCACATCACTGTCAGCTTCGGGGTGAACGGGGTGGGGAAAGCAACTTTTCTCTGAATTTTGAGTGACGGGCTAATCTTCTTGGGGGACAATGGCTGTGTCCGGGTACACAAACGGGAGTCCGAGCCAGAGGGGACTCGCCCCTTTCTGTCTTCTTGAACTGTTTGGTAGAATGCATGATTTATGAGTTGAGGAGGAAAGCTAAACAGGAAAAAGTTGGAAAAGCGTTTCATGACTCCTTTAACCATATTCCAAATAAAATAATTTGGTACATATATATTACACTATTTTCCAATGTATGAGTCGCGTTTGTTTTTCAAAATATTGTAGGTGCTTCTTATATAACGGTGGGACTTTTATGTATTTTTACATGTCTTAACTGTGCTAGGTATAGGCCTAAGTAGGTTTATGTTTCTTGTTCGATTTATTGGCCAGAATATTGAAACTTACTCTCGCGTTTGCGTATATCGCCATGACAACACACATATCCGCGCCTAGTAACGATGCAGTTTCGCCGCGTCGATCGTAAAAAGTGCGTTCATAGACCAACCCTTTCGTGAAAACGGCCGTTCATGCGAGTATTCGACTTAAAGAATGGTTAACACATGGTTACACGTAATTGTGTTTTCTGGCCGTTTATACAACGGGACGTTAGTCTGCAATCTGAGAGTGTCTCTCCGGCGTAGATGATAAAATAGGCCATTGCTGTACGACAGCTACAGCCTGAGGGCCTCGACGTGCGTCATGAGTAGTGATACACGATAGCACGCCGGTGCAAGGCTCATCCACATCAAAACGGTCAGGGGTGGGGATTGAAGCCAGCATCCCTGCGTTTGTTGCGCGAGCTTTCGCTACACGTGCTTCAAGCTGCGGTCAGCTCACTCCGCCACCAAACTCCCCCGACTTATAGACAGAAAAATTTGCAAATTGTACGAAGTAAACTGCATCAAAATTTTTAACGATCTGCTCTTTAAACAGGAATAAAGGTCAATATTACACCTGAGGTTCATCTCCTAATCGACTCGGCGCTTACAAAACAATTTAACAACAGAGACAGTATCGCCAGTTATTACGCTGTATTCGCTGCCTTTGTAAGTATTCGCTTCACGTTTTCCAATTTTTTTTGTGCGCCTAATAAATGGAGTTGGGATAGCCCAATCACTAAATCGAGGCGCACTGGCATCACCAATTTTGTTATCTCTAAGTTCGTTTGATCGGTACTGTTCATGTGCATGAAAAAATTACGGTTCGTTAATGAGAACTTATATGCATGACCATTAAGTCTAGAAATGCAATTAGTTCCGTATATTGAGTATAATATCAGTCATTGTGAGTTGCATACACAAAAAGTATTCACGGAAAAGTGCATAAGCACTGTTCTATTATCATTATTTTAGAAAGTGAATTGAGTGTTTACAATAAAACATTTATGAGGCAAGTGCACACCAACAATAATACACTTTAGCTAAGTTATTTTAAAACTGGATAAAAATGGAACGTTTCAGTAGACTAGTAATGATATAAATGGCTAAAGAATTGAATAAATAATAAATATACGTGGGCCATATTATTACAGCTGAATTTAAAATTTAAAACTCTGGAAGAATATCTTGATGTGCAGCTTGTTATTACAAAAATTACGACTTATACGGCGAGTTAAACGACCTTTCTTTTCACGACCTGAAACATTTCTGCGGGCTTAAGATTTTTGATGGCTTATTTCACACAGGCGCAGCTGGTATTATAAAGCTTTATTCACAATTTATGCAGCTTTTATTTTCTTTCACTTTCTGCCATGATACATACGTTTTGGTTTCTCGTGATAGTCTATTGGTCCTTTATAAAGGTGGGAATTAATTTGTAAGATCTCGCTAGGTAAAATTCAAGGCACAAAAGAGCCGCAATTAAGGAGTAGATAAATTCAAATTTACCCAACTTAGCCAAATTATGGGTAAAATTGTTAAATTAAAGAACAGAGGAAGGTGGCTGTAAACCTCTCTATATTGAAGGCGACAGCACAGTGCACTGTAGGTGCGTGATGAGAAATGTCCGTAATTAGGATGCATAAATTTAAAACATGTACGAATTAGAAAATTAAAAGATGACAAGGGGAAGGTGATTTTATGGATTCTTATGCGTGTGAAATCCTTTTTATGTCCATAAAAATAAAATTGTGGACACTTCTGTGTGAAGGGTAAAGAAGAAAAGAAAGAATGACAAATAAATATCCCGTTTGCTTATTTTTTGTTCCTTCTGGGAATATAAAGTAGTTTGGTCGGGGGACACAGGCAGCTGGTCTTCCGTAAATACAGTTGATTTTACGTATTAACGGTCTAAGAAATACATTTTTACAAGATAATATTGCCCGTACAATACGCGCCATTCGCTCCGCTTGGAGTATAAATGATAAATTAATATAACATTTGGTCAAAACGATTTCAGAACACAAGCGAAACCTTTGTTAAGAAGCCACCACAAAATGAAAGTGTCATACTCACAGAGAGCCTAGAGGAATTAATGAACTTTATCAAGAACAAAAGCCAATTTACAACTGATGACCTTGTGGTATTACTAACTGGGTATGTATACAAGCTGTAAAGCAAATACAACTATGCCATAATGGGCCAAACACTCCACACTAGACTAGCATGAACTATGCTTTTGTTATAACGTAAGAAATTGCTGTTCAACCTGTATTGATGTCGGGGCTCATTATGAAAATTTCTTTGCTGCTGATGACCAGAACCTCTTCTCAAATGTCCAAACCTTCTATTACTTTAACTGATAGCCCGTCATAACCAATAAAGAATAAATTATTTAAATTCCCCCTAGTAAGCTACATCTGTTGTTTCTTACATGCTACTTGTTCCATGTCGTTGCAAAATAATTAATGTCCATCAAATGGGGTTCCAGTTACGTAGAAAATATTACAGCAATAAGCTTTCTGCAAAAACAAAACAACAAAAAAACTGAAATATCGAAGTTGTTTTTGCGCCTAAGCGGTTCCCATGTGCCAGTCGATCTAGCTTTGAGGCAAGCCAAAAATTATGAAACTTACGAAATACTAATTACGCGAGATTCAATGCAAAAACGAATGCCTCGTTTC
The DNA here is from genome assembly GCA_013358835.2 of Ixodes persulcatus. Lineage (NCBI taxonomy): Eukaryota > Metazoa > Arthropoda > Arachnida > Ixodida > Ixodidae > Ixodes > Ixodes persulcatus. The sequence goes on from JABSTQ010000195.1 coordinate 16,248, forward strand.
CTTTAGGAGAAGTCTTATTCAGGAAAACATGTTTTTGTGCAAAGAAGGACAAATATGTGTTATGAAATGTAATTTCATTCCAACACATTAGCTGCATGTTATTCTAGAATAGCTAGGGAAAGAAATGGTCGTTTTAATTGTATTTCAGTAACATGAACTACATCGCATATTTAGTAGTTCTACTTCGTTTAATACGTAGTGTACTGCAACAATGTCGGAGCTAGTGACCCGAGCGCGTAGCTTTATGAAGCGCCCCAATTGCACGCGAGCACGTGAAAATACATTATTTGAGGTTTTTATAACATTTAATAAAAATACCTTATTTTAAGCGTTACACAATGCAACCTAAAGTTCCAAAAGTTACACCGCAAGATATTAACTAAATAAAACCACTACCTTGATCAATATCCTTGAAATATAAACTTGGTGGCGGAAAACAGTGAGGTCGGCTAGTTGTTTCATTTCAGACTAAACGCGCCAAAAGACAGAGGGAGAGTGAAGATGACAACATAAGGGCCTTAGTGGAATGAAAATGCTAAGTAAGCATATTAAACAACGTTTTCACAATTTTAAGTTGTTTCGCGTTTTGGCTTAGGGTAAACGTTTTTTGCAGACGCGACATTGCGGCTTATAACTCAAGGAGCCAGAAAGTGGAATCTGAAGGCACTTTAGGTATGTACCTTGCACAATAGTAAACGTCTCGCTAAGGCTGGTGGAGAAAACTGTAGTCGTTGAAAGTTATTAGGCGGACTTAGTATATTTTGTCGAGCAATTATGATGCTCAGAAACACAGGCCATTTAAATTTCGAAAAGGAAATTTAATCTGTCAGTTAGAAATAATAAAGCATGTCCACAAACGGCTTCAAATAGTTTCTGATTCCGTGATACCAGAAGGACCTATCCGTCCAACAATGCTCATGTTTCTGTTCATGGGGTTCCTAATTATTCCAAGAGGCACCAGCTCTAGAAAAGTACTCTAAGAACAAACCAATAAAGCCGCACTGCACCAATTGACATGTCGGAAAAGGCGTCAGTTCACCCTAAGTTCTACTATCCCGAAACGTAAAATTACTATTCAAGCTCGATACCTGAAAATTCGGAGTCATCCGAGTCTAATATACTAAAATATCTAATATTTAAAGCACACACTTCAAAATACATTTAATCATGGTGCTCAAACAGTGGCCCTCCATAATAATAATAATCATAATAAATCTTTTATTGCACAGTGTTTTGTACAGTGAGATCGATGGCCCGCATAAGCACGTTAGCGATTGTGTGCGGGACCATGGCAACCCAGCAACGCACTCAAACAGAGCATACATCTCGCTCAAAACAAAAGGAAATGATGGCAGTCACATCTTGCCTAAAACAAGGTTACAGAATGTTAAAAACGTGGTGACGAGTCCGCTGCGAAAATAGATAATACAAAAGAATTGATAACGTTTATAATTCAAACCGACAACACCATTCCTTGAGTTTCTGTTTTGCTTCTCTTAAAGATGGCAGGTCGCATAAATCTTGAGGAAGTTTATTAAAGTAAGAGGGAACATCGTATTTTCTTAGACGACGTCCGTAATTTGTGTATACCATAGGGATAGAGAAGGCTTCCGAATGTCTTAGGGTCTTTTTTCTGGTGACTCTGTGCTTGTAATTATTACTATAATAATATTTTATTAGAACAACAAATTCCCTTAATTCCTCAATTCGCAATATTTGAAGGGAGGCCAATTTTTCTGCTTTATCAAGGTTTTCATATTTAGAACCATAGGCAATGCTAGTTGCAATTTTATAAATTAGTTTATTTAATTTTTGTTTTCGGTGGGAAGAACAGGAGCCATACACAGTGATTCCGTAACGCAAGAGAGAGCCTCCGAGCGCTTCGTATACTTTTTTTCTGAGTGTAATATCACACAAATTTCTTAGTTTGTACATATACGCTAAAACCAATCGTAAGCGTTTTACTAAATTTTCAATGTGGCTATTCCATGTTAAGTTTTCATCAAAAGTTAGTCCTAAATATTTTGTTTCTTGAACATATGTTAATGGAGAGCAATTGCAAGAACCACAGTCGCTTGAATGTAAAAAGATAGGATGTATAAGGTTTACTCTTTTTTGATGTGTCCGGAAGCACATTAAGTTGGTTTTGGTTTTATTCACAAATATTGTATTACATGAAAACCAGTCTGCTAAACAATTTATATCACTTTGAAATATGGGAACAGCATCATCGTAGTTTTTGTGTGCTAATACAATCGCAGTGTCGTCCGCATATTGAAATAGCTGAGACTTGAGGGGTAACTTGCCTAAATCATTTATATAAATATTAAATAGTATGGGACCTAAAACCGATCCCTGGGGCACGCCTGAGGTAACGAGCAAAGGTTCACTGAAACTGCTTCCTATCCGTACTCGTTGTGCCCTGTTGTGCAAGTAATTCTTAAAAAACTGAAGAAAAGGACCTCTAAAGCCCATGTTTTCTAATTTACTTAATAACAACTCGTGATCAATTGTATCAAAAGCTTTTTTTAGGTCTAAAAAAAGCGCTAAGATGACATAATTACTTTCTATTTTTTCGTTAATATAGTCAGTAAAATCTTCTAGTAGAAGAGTTGTACTTTTTTGCTGTCGGAATCCATACTGACATGTATTCAGTAGGGAAAGTTTTCACAAAATGATTGCATAATTTTGACTATATACTTTTCTATAATCTGCGATATAACTGGTAAAATTGCTATGGGTCTGTAGTTGGACATCATCTTTTGATTACCCTTTTTGTATACTGGACGTACAAGTGCCACCTTAAGCATTTCTGGAATTCTCCCTGTTTCCAAAATACCGTTTGTTATGGCAAGTAGAATACCTTTTATTTTTTCAAAATTATAGAATATATCTCTTACTCTAATCCGATCATATCCCTCTGGCTTAGTGAGTGGCATCTTTTTTATTATATCGCTGAGGTCTTGCTCAGTCATAGGCGGCAAGTAGGCAGAGTTTGGGGAACTAGAGACACTATACGTAGCACGTGTGGTTTTCGGTGCCTGGTTTCGCAGATCCTGTATTTCCTTTACAAAGCTGTGATTAAACTTATTGCTTAAAATGTCAAAATCTGTTCCAAAACGCTTCCGTATGACCTCATCAACGCTGTCTTTTGAGGTTTTCCCAATGATTTTGTTGACTATGCCCCACGTTTTTTTTTACATTTCCCTTTGACTGCTGGAACTGGTTATTGTGGTATTTCCTCTTCGCTAGCCGTATTTTTGCAGTTACTTTATTCCTGATTTCCCTAAACTCCCTGCGTAATTGGGTATCGTTAGGGTTTTGTTTGCAACGACTCCACAATCTATCTTTTGCGTAACACAATTCTAGTATTTCTTTATTTATCCAGTTATTTGCTGGTTTCCGTTGCCTTAATTTTATTTTTCTTTTACAATCACTGTATATGCGTCCAAATCTATCCACCATCTGTTCGTAAATTGCAACGTGGTCTTGTTCTAGTAATGAGTCCCAGTCATATTCACGAATAAGGCGGTCTATAATGTTTGAATCTAAGACATATCTAAAACCATCTCCATCACTATTGTATATAGTATCGGTACATAAGACTTTTATGGTTATGAAATAATGATCAGCGACTTTCTGTTTTACAACACCAGATATCGTTGTCAGGTCACTAATTCTGACAATAGCATGATCTATACAGGTTCTAGTTGCTTTGTTTCCTAAGTATTCTTCTCTGGTGTAGTCACGTATCACATTCTGTAAACCATAACTGGACAATAGGTCAAGATAGTCTCCGACTTTGTACTTATTGCGGTTCATAACATTAATGTTCAGATCACCTGTGATTACTACTTGGTCTTTGTTGTTATATCGTTTTAGTAAATTTTCGAACTCGTTGTAAAACAAATTCACATCCGCACTGGGTGGTCTGTATAAGGCCACAACAAGAAACGAAAACTCATTTTTGCTCACAAACATAACTATAGTTTCAGCGTGGTCTAATGATACTTCAACTTGCTCTGCTATCCAATCCTTTTTTATATAGATAAGTATCCCTCCTCCTTTTCCATTTTCTCTGCATCCTGATACCGAGTGGAATCCCGGCAACTGATAAACACCTTCATCTGCTGTTTTAGATGAGTTTCTGTTATAACTAAAATATCAAGACTGTTAAATATGTTTTCAAGGTACACATTAAGTTGATCCCAGTTTTCTTAATGCTCCTTACGTTTATGTGAATTATGTTTAGTACTTCTTTGGCTTTTTCTTCTTTCATCACACACCTCGCGTACTCGTCCCAGTGAAAAAAACTGTTAAAAGAACCTATGTCACTGATGTCTTTACACATTTACCTCAATTTGTTCAAATCTGCTTCGCTTTCAATCCGGATCACCGCAGCGCCAGCGTTCAAGGGCAGAACGCTTGCCTATGGACGTTAAGGAAAACTGCTGAAAGTATCGGCATCTTAGGCTTCTAGTTAAACAGTTTTTTATTGCTGCTTAAAACAATGTAGCAAGTTCTTTTCAATATTTCACGTAAGGCGCCTGTTTAACCTTGCAATGATGTGTTAACATTATTTTTCGGCATATTGTTTTCCCATGAAAGGTTACGCATATGTTGGTGGCGCTTGCCGGGAAACCAGAGTGGGCATGGTGGAAGATAAGGCCAACATGTTCACTGGTACGCACACATTCGTTCACGAGGTCGGACACCTGTAAGTTGACATAAGTTTACAGTTAATTCTCATAGAGGTCACCGAATATCAGTAGGCATCGAAAAGATAAGAATATTAATAAAAGTGCGCGATTATATAAACTAGGGCTGGGCGTCGGTTAAAAATTTTAACCCGATTAATCGCCACCCTTTAATCGATTAATTAATCGATTAATCGGTCTCGTTCATTTCTATGCGTAATAATATTGATTAAAAATAAAAATTGCATCTATGTTTTTTTTTTTTTTTGCTGAATATGTGTTAAACGACGCAATAATTTTAATTATGAATCAGCTTCGATATACAGTTGAGCACAGTTAAAAACACTCACATTCACACATTATTACTTCAGCTTCATGAGGCAAAAATGTTCGTTGATATTCTCCGGGAAGGGCGACCTCCTTTGACTGCTCACGGTAGTCTCTGCTGCGCTAAACGGACACTCGCACGGCGTTGAAGTCACTGGGACATGTGTAACCTTCTCCACCTTGTCTGGAGTTACAAATCTCCCCCTTATAGTTTACCTTAAAATACTTCACCTAAATTTTTCACTTCTTATAGGTGTGCTCGTCCATGCTTGCATGGTGAAAGCATTTCATTTTTATTTAATTTTGGTTCGTCAAAATTTTACCGATTAACCGGTTAAACAAATTAATCGCGATTAAAGCATTAATTGATTAATCGGTAGGTTAATCGATCAATTGCCCAGCCCTATATAAAACATATGAGTGAGGGCACGGTAAATTGTCATATGAGCTCACTAGCTTTATTGATATCTAAACATATATACTTCACATAATAATATGTATATTGATGTTACACGAAAATATGCCTTTCATAAGTTTGTTTAAATAATTTTACGAAGGAATTTGTTCATTATTTTAATGTCTGACTCAGAAACTCTGTTTTCGCTAAACTTCATTGTTCCAATATTGCAATTCAAGATAAATGTTTCTTCATTTTTCGTTCACAATAAACCCCAATTTCCTATTTTACAAAATGAGTATTCCTCACTTTTTGCAGCTCTCTATCAAAACTTCTTGGTTACTAACATCTAATAGTGAAATATTTATGTTATAAAATACTTCTTAATTGTTGTGGTTGTCGTATTTGTTAAACCCCTTGCACCCTTGAATATCGATATGTCCCCAGGATTCCTTCTTTCAGAAGATGCAATATCTTGATCGCGGACGTTTTACTTAAAACATGCGAAATTACAGCACCAACATTGCAATTTAGAAAAAAGAGTATTGGAAAAGCTAATGTAAGACTAGCTTAAATATATTTCTGGACAGTACGTCAGTGCATACTAAAACCCATAAAGTTCGGTGACGTACGTTGGAAGGCCATTGATAGTTAGAAGATCGCTGCCTAACATACACGTTCTAAACGTCTTTAAAGGGGCAGTGCAACGATTTTCAGATTTTGGCCAATTAACTGCGGAAATTAATCTGCGTCTGCTATGGAACTAAAAACCGAAAACCGCATTTTCTTGCGAGTGCTAGTCCTTATTTTAAAAAAAATAAATAAACAAATCAAAGGTCGAAGTGCCTCAACTCTCCACGCCAATCTTTCGATTGACGTACTCTGGGGTACTCTGGGGGACAACATGAAAGATGTGTTGTCCCGTCTCCTGTCTTTACGTATATAACTCTTTCTAAACTTAGATACTCTGGGGGTTCACGTGGTTTCCCCTTGGGCCCTCTCTTCAGAGACCCCAGCCGCTTCCTCCGCGATTGTCGGCTTTTAGAGGATTAGCCTCGTCGAAGGTCGCGGCAAGTGATGGACACAAAGGACGGTTCGCCACGGGGCTGACAGCGAGTGTAGCAGCGGAGGGGGACAGGGTTTGTTGACTTCCGCGTACCCCCAGAGACGCCGTCATTTTAGTTCCCGTAGCCGCCACAGGCGGCTGCAGATCGGCAAATAATTCGTTTTTTGCCTTGCGATTACGCAGCAGAATAGCGGTTTTTCGGGGAAAGGTGACGCGTTTTTGGTCACTTGGGCTTGGATAAACAATATAAAAAATGCAAACTGGCAATTCTTTCAACATTAAAACCGTTGCACTGCCCCTTTAAAGCAGCATCTTTCTTTAAAGCAAGATCTCTTTTAAAGCAACATCGCCGCAGTGATTTAGTTTACAAATAGATTTTTTATACAAATATTACAACAGAAACTGTTGACATAAGCTGAGCACATAGTTTTTTTTTTTTTTTTTTCAAATCGCCTAAAAATGAAAAGGGCAAATATTGTGTTTTATTATTTATCTTTTGACCAAGTACAATACATTTCAAGTGATTTATATGTGAGTTTAGAAACCCTTGTAAAAACCTTAAACGTACAAGAAATGTTTTTGTCGAATAAACGCATATGATCGAATAAGTTCATCTAAGACCCTACAAAAGCCTTATGAGTGCAATAAAAGGTTATATAATTTAAAGGAAACTACTAAGAATTCCTTATAACTTCCTATATAGTCGTATATTGTTCTTATACGAGGGACGTTCATAAAGTTCTTATTATCGGCACACAAAATCGAAAAAAAAACGGAACAAAACAGGCATCAGCATGAGCGCGCGTCCCTCTAGTTTCCGTACAGTATAAACATCGCATGCCATAGTAGCTATAGCGAAACAAAAATGGCACCGCCCGTCGGTGCCGAGCACATGCAGTGATCCGTTTTCTCCATTTGAAAAAGAGCAATGCCAAAGATTATTCATTCCGAGCTGGTGGCGGTGTTCGGGGACAACGCCCCAGTTGATGACACTTTGGTTAAATGGCGCAGACGCTTCCAGTGTGACCAAATAAGAGAAAAGCATTTCAAGGACGGCGACCAAGTGATTGCTGAAGTGGAGCGATTCCTGAACACTCAAAACTGGGGGTTCTATAACAATGGCCTCCGGCATAAGGTGCACCGCTGAAAAAAAGTGGGTAACTTTTGGTGGCGAACATGTAGAGAAAGTCTGAACTCCTACTCGAGTTTAATTGCTGAATCTCTATTCCTTCGTGACGATAACACGAACTTTATGAACGCCCCTCGTATGTCATTATAATGCTTTTGTATGCTTTTATAAGACCTTCGTCTGATCATATGCGTTATTTGGACCAAGACATTTTTATAGATATAAAAATCTTCATTAGGGATGCTGCATTTATGGGTTGATTACTAGATCCACACATTGAACAACTCTATATTGTGCATAACTGGTACTATACAAGAGACACTAAAGCTAGCTGTATTCTTTTTTATCTAACAGACTTGGAATGTCCCACGACGGTAACAAAGCACCAGATCATATAAAGAACAGTCCCGGAGCCATGAAGCTGCGACCCGAGTGACGGTTACATTATGGCTCCTACGTACGACGTCCATAGTTATCATTTATTTTCAGTATGCAGCGCGGAACAGCTCCTCGCTTTTCGAATGTACGTAACAGAACTGTATTACTAAATAACTCAGAAAACGTAGCATATCAGCAGTTGATAGTAATAATATTATCAATGTTTTTTTTTATTTATTGCCTTATTACGTTTTATTTTCTCTTAATGTCAACAAACGTCTGTGAAGGCTTTTTTGTGGTGCACTGTCAGATCGTGTTAAGGTACACTTTAAAATGTAAAAAAAAAAACTGTGAAAATATATGAATACAGGTATGCGAAGCAAACACAGCTACTGCAGAAACTGTGGCTCATATAATAGTAGACTCCTGCAAGAATAATTTCAATTGAACAAAATCTAGAAAAATCTCTAATTCACAATCGGCTATGGTATTAAAAGCAGACAGAATACGAGATAACGATGACAATTAAAGCATTCTATTAGGTAAAATATTAAAATCGACGACCAGGTCTCGTGGGAACATAAAAGTCTTTACTCACAACCAAACTCTTAGTTGTCACTGAAGAATGGCACTGCCTTATGAAGAAAATTATTATCTCGAATAGCCTACTCGTGAAAGCCTTTCGAAACTAAAAGATAATGGCAACGAATTGTAACTAAAACAGCTTGGGACCTATGATTCGGTCGTAAATAATTTGAACAAAAAACTTCTGCACATTTTTAATCATTCCATGTTGAGTTAAAGGTGGTGAGTTCCAACTAATTGAATCGAATTTAAAAACGAGACTGCGGAAGAGACGCACCACAGATAATGATTGCGTGAACATATGTGATACTCGAGTGACCATTCCCAACTTTTTTTTTTTTTTTTTATCGAGGTATAGAAATATTCGCAGTATATAAAAGACCTCTGTGAATGAAAACGCCAAGGTCTGTTGTCAGAGATACGCAATTTATTATATTGCCCCCCACTACATATGTGACCAAGAAACTTTCCGTTTTCTCGATAAAGAAATTAATTTCGTTTTCTGATTTGAAATTTAAGCGTTTTTTCACACCACTCAAAAATCAAATCTATATCAGTTTGCAATAAAGTACAATCAGAACAGCCTTTAACATAAAAAACTTTGATGTCGTCAGAAAAAAAGTACATCCGAATGGCCGACGCACGGTACTGTACAGTTCTGTTCTGAGTTTAAAATAGAGGAAAAATAATATATCCGCGTCCTGGATTGTTTAAAACTGTTCTTTTTTTTCTTCTTCTTCTTCCGGCCGCGCTAACCGCGTGCCGTAGTGGCGCCGTCCCCAATCTTTTTATTTCATTGTAGAAACGGATGGGACAAGCGGTGCACGAGACCGCTACAATGCTATACTGTTTTCAAACAAAATAAACAACATTGGTCTCAGGTTCAACTCCTGGGGTAAACCAGAAGTCAATATAAAACACTTCAAAAAAGAGTGCCGAACACGAACAGTGTTTGTTACCGCGTAGCAGAATTATAAATCATGAACCATTCACAAAGCTTAGGCACAGGCCATAGAAGGAAAGTTTGTAAAGGACTAAATGTAAATAATAATGTACACGGTCAAAGGCCTGCGGCATGCCTAAATATACTGCATCAAGTTGGCCTCTGTGTGTGACTGTGGGCACAGAGAATGTTAAAAAAAGAACACAGGTTTGTTTCAACGAACTTTCCTTTTAAAAAACACGCCGAACAGGACTAATTTTTCACTGAGATACCTGGAGATCCGCTTATCCATATTAATTGTGAAAATCTTTGCAAAGTCACACAATAACCAAATGGGACGTTAGTTATGTTATGAACTAGTTACAGATCCCCAGCATTGGAGATGTATACAACTAATGATTCCGCAAACCAGGAAAACAAAATCAACTGCATGAGAAATAGGCTTAATATTTGTTCCAAAAAGAGACAGAATACATCGAAACAAGTCTTATTAATACAATTGGCTATACCGGAATCCCCGTCGAGAATTTAGGGTCTAGTTTTCTAACAGCTTCGAGAACCTCCGTAAAAAAGCAGTTAATAAGTCTGTGCTTTTCTCAAAGTTGTTTATTCTGCAAGCAGTTTTCAAACCAAATAGCAGGAATTAAAGTAATAAAAATGCCATTGGCCATGTCAGTTGACGACACCAAAAAGCCAGCTGATTCTCGTAAGCAGACATTTGTGCATTGTAGCGTATATGGTTTTTAGCATAGCGCCAGCCAAACCTGAGCCAAACTTTTCTTAGCTAAACCTTTTTAACATTCGATGATTGTAATAGTTATCAATCTTGTACACATTTTCCACTAGAGCAGCAAGAAACACTGAATTCAACGTACCAGATGTTTAATCGAGTCTTCTTATACATTCCATTAGAGTACGTCTTTATACAAAACAGGCGCTTTAGCTCACTTGAGAGCTATCTAGGATACTTAGACTTACGTGAATGCTGATTCGTTATATTATTCCTCACTGCATTAGGTACCACCAAAGTCTATGTAGTATTGGCCGATTCAGCGTTTTGATACAATAATATGTGAAACCGTTTGAAATTAGCGAGGCTATCGTACAACTAGTAATTGTCCCCGTTGCAATAGCAAAACGGGAAAAACTGAGGACAAGCACGGGGCCTACATGACACGCAGAACAAAACTACAAAGGGAGCATGACATCAACAGGCACCCAGAGTATATCAACTGGAAAAGTAAGCTGTCTGGGAGCATTTGATAAGGATTAATCATGGACATCGCCAGCTGTATTTTGACTCAGTGGACCCATAAAAATTTGAAAAAAGAATGTAACCATGATGGAAATTTCCTCGAAGTAACACTATTTAAATGCGACGCCGTTTCAGTTAACCAATCAATACCGCAAGTATTAAAATCACCATATAATTCTACCCTGCATTTAGAAAAATGAACGATAGTACTGAGGGTTCCAAAATGGCCAATATATCGAAACAATATCAAAACGTTCAGGTAAATAAAATTTTCCACTTAAGTAGTCTAACCCATCACACGTAGGTGTCTTTACCCAAACGCACTCAGTCTTAATTTCTGGATCTGCTCCTCCAAGCGATTTCGCTGCTCAAAAGCGGCTATCAAAACACCAAATCAAAGGTTTTGCCCTGTATTCGCATAATCCCGATCTCTTTGGTGAAGGACATAGATTCATGAGAAGTATTCAAAGATTCATATTCTGTAAGACAAACCATTTCTAATTTTCTAAATCAGATGAAATAATATTCGTCATCGTTTCGGCTGCTTTGATCTTAGGCCACGATCATTTTGATAAAAAGAAAAACCTAGAGCGTATATGCATAATCGCTCATGTTTGCTGTGTCAGGTATATATTAACTAGCCCTATCCAGTTTCCCGTAAAACTGATAAGAATATTATCCCTTCATGCATCAGATTAGTTTAGAAGACTCATAAGAGCGTCTTTAATATTTCGCGTTCTTCTTAAAATAATATTGTTGTCACAACATTCTGCACAAGTCACATTCTTAGTTGAGTCTGCTAGTATGACGCTGAAAGCGATTACTTCTACTTAGAAACAATTACCGGTGCAAACATGTTCGGATACCGCCAGTAATACTCTATGTAGGGTTCTGATTGAAGCAGTTTGATACTTTAGACCCATGTTACGGAAAACAAAACAGGGCGCGGGATGGCAAACAAACAACAACACGCTTTTCGTGTAATTCTGGTCAAATTATGATGCGCTCTAGAAAACCAGCCTTCTGCATTAAGTCCTTATTTCGAACTCTTTTTGTTCGCGTTCCGCCCATTGAAACGCATGTGGGAAGCGACTCAGCATACACCTCGTATCGCTGCGCCGCAGTGTTCGTCCGCGGCAAGAAGGCCGTCTGCTTTGATTTCCGTAACCATGGCAAGAAATGCCGAATGACCTTTTCGAACGGCGCGTGTATCACTGGGGAGCGTGGTAACCCACCCCACCACCTGCGTTCACGCCACTTCGCGGCGACAGTCAGCGGCTGCTCATTACAAAACTGTTAAACTTTGGCTAGCAGACGGCGTTCGGAAAATCGGCGTTTGTTGCCATGGTAACGGCGATGAAAGCAGACGGCCTTTAGGTCGCGGAAGAACACTGCGGCGCAGCGATACGAGGTATGTGCTGAGGCCCTTCCCGCATGATTTTCAATGGGCTGAACGCGAACAAAAAAAGTTCGAAAAAGGGACTTAACGCAGAAGGCTAGTTTCTTCCAGCGCCTCATAACTTGACAAACCTTACACGAAAAACATATTTTTAGACCGCAATTTGGAGAAAGTTTTTTTTTTTACAACAACATGGGTCTAAAGTATGAATGCGCCAAAGTTGATTTGAACAATGATGACCCAGATGTTAAAAAAATAAAGTAGATTTGATAGGCCATAAGAAACTGAAGATGTAGCTGTGAATACGTATAAACCAGAAGAAAGCGCACGCTTGTGAAATGGGAAAGTGACGTAAAAGAACATGAGCATAAACATGGTGGGGAACAGGCACGTAGCCAGGGGGGGGGGAGCATGGGGCCCGCCCCCCCCCCCCGAAATCTTCCATTTTGCTGGGACCTCCTTTTCCCCCTCCCTCTCATACAGCGTTTTTTCATGGGCGCCCCCCCCCCCCTAAACAAAATCCTGGCTACGTGCCTGGTGGGGGGTATAAAGATTTAAGCTTTATTACATACAAACCTCGACCAGGCTTGTTCGTAAATCATCAATACAAATAGTCGTCCGTAGTATTCTTCATATACTATACCCTCGCGCAAGTATGGGTCTTAAAAATACAAATAAAAAGCGTTAGTTTTTACGAAACGACATAAAATAAAATTCAATGCTTTTACATTTATAGATGATGCTTTTTTGGGAATAAAAACACTTAACTGTTTTGCGTTATTATTTTTTTTTGTCGCCTCAAGAATGCTAAATTCACGTACTAAAAATATCATGTAGTATAAGAAAGTTGTCATGTATAATACTCTACTGCATGGAGGATGGGCTGCGTGATTGATGTCTTCGTCTACAATTATTTAGATCCCTCCTCAAAAACAGTTTATTTCCGTTGTTTTAAAGGCGAAGCTGCATAGGGTCTAGCCTTGTCCGTCCGTCCGTCCGTCCGGCGTCCATGCTAAAAAACAAAAATGTTTGCGCAGTCGACAGGATTCGAGCCTGTGCGGAGAGACCCCAATGGATTTCTAGTCCATCGCCTTAACCACTCCGCCACGACTGCGCGACGAGTAGGGGGCTCTGAGATGTGGTAGTAACTCAAGAGCTGGGGATGTCATGGATGAAACGTTGCACGTAGCCGCTCAACGTCTATACAGGAGAGAGCGCTGCGGTCAAATGCGTATATAATCGCGTTAAACTTTGCATGCATGGCTCTGCATTTCACCGACCATAAAGCAGTAATAATGAAGTCGAAACGCAACCCGAAACTCAGCACTACCTATGAGCAATAAAAAAAAAAATCAGCACCATCAGCACTACCTATGAACAATAAAATCAGTATCATCAGCGCCACCAGAGCTTCGCCCCAATCAACATCATTCACCACGTGGAGATCCGGTCATTTTATCTTGCGTTGCATTCTTCCTCCACACTTCTCAATAGATCTTCCCTCTGACAAAAAATGTATCATATATTTTACAGTGACGACGTATCTATTCATTGCATTTCGCGGCCTCTGTTACATGTTTAGTTTTAAAAGCAAACAAATATTTCTTTCAGGGACCCGCACACCACGTGTTTTAATAATGCTCCACAGAGGCATAATAAACCTTTAAAGGACCACGATATTATAGGTAAAGCAGTGTCAGCGAAGAGGTTTTGTGAGTTAAAACACCCTGGAAAAAACGTTACATATCTCCAGGTACTTTTCTCAATTCCTTTATGTTTTGACACCTGAGAGAAAAATTACTCTGGGTAATAACAACCGTCCTCCTTTTTCTAGTCATATAACGGATCTGAATATTATGACCCGATGCGCTGTGACATTATATGCTTATGGTCGGATGGAAATTTATCGTATCTCTCCTTTTACGACGCTCCTGACAACACTCTTTGTTACGAAGAAGAGCCGTCATTGGTAAGTTTCTTTCACGAGGGAATTCCTGGAACTTACAGGAAAGATCTTACTATGGCTTAACACCGTCTTATCTCAAGTCCAACTGCAGTTGACGGGGCGAGGGGATGGTGAAAATGAAGCAGCGCCAAACGTGCATAGTCACGGTCGTGCTTGTGTGTGCCAGATATCACATAGCAGTCTATCAGAAGGACCGCGCCATGACCTTGCACATTTATTTTTTCTGTTTGTCTTCGCACGTCTTCGAGCCATTCACTGCGCCCTGACCTACGATGAGAAGAATAGTACTCCGTATAGAGTCACTGTATAGCTTATGGCAAGGCCGGGCTTGGTCAATGTCCCGCAGGCTTCCTAATTTGCGATTCGCTCTTTAGTGTTTTCATCGGCTAATGTCTCAACTCAGACTCTCGCGAGTCACCACGCCATGTATTTCTTAAGTGTTTAGTGATCCTTGGTAAACTTGGGCCACTAGCGAAGATTAGCCGCCGCACAGGTCATTACATTTCATATTCTGAGGATAGAGGAATGAGCATGACGTGTCCTCGGAGAGATCATGTATCGCAGTCTTTTCGAAAGGTGACCCCCATAAGTACGAGCACTTGACGTCCTCCTTTGTCGCTCTGCTCGTATTGGCTGACAACAAATTTGAATTTACGTCTTTTTAGTGCAACATTCTAGAAATTAATCGATGTTTGTTACCGCAGTAAAAGAAAAGAAGTTGTCTTTTTTTTCTTTTTGTAATTCACATAAGGCCAAAAGGAATGTATTCTCTCGAGTAATACACGCGCCGTTTATGGACAGAGCCTGCGCAACCACTTTTCGGCAGAGCACGCAAATATTCAATCATCGCGATGGACAGATAAAGCCGAGGAATTGAAAAGACGGACAAAATGTCTGTGCAGACCTCATAAAATGTTGTCTGGGCATATCACATTTTCGCGGACAATCGTTTTCTAGGTATCGCTGTTCACTGCTTGTTAATTATTCTGCCCTCAAAGTTCACCTGGCCTTGATTTTTATAGAGAAGATCCGCCTATCGTCACCGACAGAATGAGAACAATAGGGTGTGTCTTTTGAACGCTTGGCCTCCAGCGAGCGCTCCGCGCTTTCCGCCGTCCTCTGGCTGCCCGCGCGCGCCCTCGAGATGCACGAAACGCCTAAGCATTGTCGAGGGAAAGAATCTCTCGCTAGAGACAGTACAACTGAAGTTCCACTTGCCGTTCTTAGCCTATCAATGACTGAAGAACGCCATAGTCTGTTGCGGGCTGAGAATTGCATGACTAGGCCATCACACGAAGCTCCCTGCTCGTCATGACTGGAGGCTTCCTCCTCTCCAGCATTTGTTCTGCTAAAGTGGGAAGAATCAACGAATAGTGGATGCGCTTCGTGGGAGGAGCTTGTCCTGCAATTCTTAACTTGGCAAAGAGACTAGAAGACACCCTCGCTTGCGCTCCGGAGAGTTAGGAGGGCTCCAGGACGTCCGACACCGCCTAGAAGACAAGTGCTGACATTTTTGGGTCACCAGCGAAGGCTGACGCTGGACACGGATTGAAAACGAATGCTGCGTCATCGCTCTGCTTTGAGTCAAGGTTGAGACGAACGTTGGCGCAATCGTCGTTGGCAATCTGTGACCAAGTTTGGCCTTTGCTGATGACATCTCTGTCAGCGCTACGGTTTTGTTATCTAGGAGGTGTTGGGAGTTCTTAGCTTCCAGGACGCAATTTACGATGAACCGCGGAGCGCGCTAGGAATCGCCGGAACCAATCCAATGCCGTGTCAGTACCACGTGATCTTCAAGAGGGGCCCAGCGACACGTGTGGTGCGTAGGGACGTCATACGTTCACAGTGTTGGAATGGCTGGTACAAGCACGTAGTGTGTTCTGCGGTCCATCGTAAGATGTAAAGGAGCATATTTGGATCACGGAATATGTCGAGCACAAACTACAACGTCGCAAATATTGACGTCACGTAACGTCAATTTCTGAAATTCCCAGCTAGATTTGGCGGGTAAATTTACCTAACCCTCCTTTATGACGCTGCTTCGTGACGGTTGTTCGTGACGGTAATTCATGACGATGGTTTCAATGAATTCGCCTCATAAAACAAGTCGCGTGATAACAAAAAACAGCAACAACAACAACAACAACAAAAACAATAAAAAGCACCACGCTTCCTATCCAGCCTATGCATTCCGTGTGGAATGGAGCCGACGAGGCCACTTGTATAGGCAGGGATCAAGTTTAGTGAACAAATAATAGGCATTCTTGTAGAGAGAGCGATGACTGCCTCTAGGTGTGCTTCATGGGAAGGTATGGCCGCTGACATCTTAGGACCCGCTGAGCGTGTCTCATTGTGTTCACACTACTTGCTTCATTATTTGTTCCTTGGCGTTGTTACCATTTAATGTTGCTATGTCATTTCGCTACGGGCCGATATCAAGGCGTTTAAAACTTGTCACGCCTTGTGTTTCTTAACTTTTCGTGACTACATACGCGCGGGCCTTGTCCACAAACATTGCGCGTCTATTGCGCGTTAGTAAAAAAGTGATAAGGAACAAGTATAGGGTGCTTGAATTACCGAGGCTGGATTCAAAATGGGCCGTACGTATCGGCGCCCGCTCGTGGCAGCCCTAAAATATTTGTCAAAGGTGCATCTCAAAGGCGGGTGTTACCTCGTAAAATTGCAAAACGTATCTCCAGTTCTGTAAAAAAATAGGGCAAAAAAAAAAAAGCTTGCCAGGGGCAAGGGCTGACGCCGACACAGACGACCAAGTCGTGTGGCGGGGCGCGTTCGGCGCACGTACTGATAGAAGGCGCTATCGAGGCTACTCACGACGACCACGGTTTGGTAACGTGAGCATAATATGTTTGTAATATAACTTTGGTTTACAAATAAAAGCGGAAAATAATAGCAAGACTTAAGTAACAAAAATTTAAAAAAAACGCGGTTGCATAACAACGGTGTTCTTGCCGCCGATGGATTTCGTTTGCGCGTCGTCTGCTTTCTTTCGCTGGTCGGCTACACCTTCCGACGCTGCTCCCGACGCTATCTATTAATACGTGCGTCAAACGCGCCCCGCCACTCGGCCTGCGTCGCCTGTCCGCCGCTGAACATGGCAATTGTTTTGGATCAATTTTGTTTTTTAAAGGGAGCTACGATTTGTAATTTTTCAAGGTAAAACTTACCTGTAAAATTCATCTTTGACTGAAAAGTATAAATTGCTACGTACAGGTTCCGATTTTTACGGCCCATTTTAAATCAAGTCTCGGTATTTTCAGACACCCTATATATCAGTTCAAACTTCTAATCGCTTCAAATGAAAACGTAGATACTTCTTGGGTTATTTTTCGCACGCGCACTCTCACATACACAAACAAAACGTTCATGTAGGTGTTTTCGCCCAGGTGTTATAATCTCACAGGCGGTCGATGTAAAATAATGTTTAGATTTTATTTTGCGGAAATTTGCTTGCTCCTAGCCCCACACAGTGCAAGTCTGTGGTTTAAATCCCGTATTCGATGTCGAAATACTTGCCGCTCGGCTGATTTACAAAACTCAAAACTCGATTTTTATTTTCCAGGTCTGCATTAACAAAGACTGCAGTGTAATTCCCACTGACTTGAAGACATTCACTGCAAATCTTAAACACGCATAACCTTCCAGTATATTATATATCTTGCTATAGGCTGATAACTTGCTGGAAATAAAATATAATTTGTTGGTGCTTCAACCTTTATGTTGTTATTATATGGTCCCACGCTCGCTTTTGAACATGCATTTATTGATTAATTTACCGCAAGACGTAAGCATGACAGAACTGAAAGTGAATAAACAAGACTATAATTAAACGAAACTTATAAATGTCTTAAAATATATAAGAATTCAACAATGTCGAGCGTTAAAAGCATGATACATATGTTCAAGCATCGAAAGTAGAAAACTGGCTAGTAAAGGACTGTGGGTGGGTAAAACGTTGGTAGACGTTAGTGGTGGAAGCCCGGGGGTGCCATTTGTATATTTATGGTCCTGCCTAGATGTAGCAACACAAATTTTAATCAGCCTCCTGCGAAGTGTTCATTCTGGTAAAACGTTTCGAGGTAAAATATGGCGTGCACTTTGTAGGGGCGGCGAATTAAAAAAATGGTGGTTACACTACAGCTGATGAAGGCAAATCTTAGTTTATAAAGATAGCCAATCTCAAGCAGGGCCTAGTTTTACAGGAATTTTTTTTTGTTTCAATCCGTCAATTTTTTTTAAATTTGCTTTTGACATTTTAGTTGTGGAGTCAATTTGATGGCCATGGCGGCCTCAAGAAAATAAGCGAACGGGGTAATGTTAGCTAAATCACTCAAAATGTTTTATTAACTTATCACATTTTCGTTTTTTTTGGGGGCAATTTATTTTGCTTAGAGATTAATGGTATGAAAATTATTACGCGCCATAAAATGTAAAACAAAACAAAAAAAAACTCGTAGGGGGCCTTATGGGGCGATAAATGCCACCCATGTACACGGCTTCAAAACTAAACTGAGCAGGCAAAGAGCACCAGTGACTTCCTCCGCCTTCTGTCGAATCTGCAACGAAAACCGGCTGCAACAGCGCTGCTCTTTCGCTGCTTTATTTTGGTTTGACGCCGTGTATAAGGGTGACATTTACCATTTGAAGTCGAGCTTCAATTTTCCTATTAGAGTATGGCCCCAAAATGTACTTTTAAGCAGCTTATAAAACCTTTTGTAGCTAATTAGTTGTCTAATTGATCTATTCCGACAACTTAAAATATAAAAGTGATCGGCCAAATAGTCTGGCTTCGACCGATGCAAGTCAAACAACAGTGTGCATTTCCAATCATGGATAAAAACAAAATTCGAAGAGGCCATGATTTTTTTTTTATTTGGAGGGAAAAACCACGACGAAATCAAATCAAGGTTGAATCAATATTCTTGCGGAATTATCACCATCATTTTACACCATACGTTATGAATTTCGGAATTCAGGCGTGGCCACATAAACAAAAGTGTTGAACCACGTTCAGGACGTTCAAAAACAGTCACCATGCGCGAAAGTGTGGACAAAATAATTGCATGGTCTAACCGGATCACGGAATAAACGTGCGTGAAAATCGGAAAGCGGTTTCTGTCTCTTCGGAATGAGTTGTTCATATTTTACACAATAATCTAGGTTTGAGAACATGAACGCCGTTTACAAATCTCTGTAATGCGAAATTAGAGCGCAGCTCTTGGGGAGAAGGAGGGGTGGCTATGACCCTCCGCACATTTCTCTCCTCCTAATTTTCCAGCTAAATTTTGCGCGAAAATTTCCCCGATGAACTTAGCAGGGAAAATTTCCCCGCTAAATTTAGCGAGAAAGTTTCCCGGCTAAATTTAGCTGAATTAAGTTTCTCCGCTAAATTTAGCGGGGAAATCGACGTCACGTGACCTCAACACCAATTCAGTTTTCCCGCTAAATTTAGTGGGAAAAATGACGTCTCATGACATCGTGTAATGTCACCTATGAACAAATTCAGTGTCTCCGCTAGATTTAGCGGTAAAATTCATTCACGTGACCTCAACACCAATTCAATTTCTCGCTAAATTTAGCGAAGCGGTTTCGCCGACGCCCACGCCGACGGCAACTCCGCCAAACGCGGAAACGGGCGCCTAAGAGCTCCGCTCTAAAAAACAAAACAAAACATAAAAAAACGTCTACAAGGTGAGTGCCCCATTTTCCAATCTTGAGAAACGACGTAGTCAAACCCGAACCTCAGCCGATATTTGGAAGTGTTAAAAATACAGATCACTCAAAAGACAACTTGTCACCATGAATGAGTCCTGGATTCACCACACCACCACAAAAGCTAAAATACAATCAAGAGAATGTACTAAACACAGTGAGTTGGTTCCGAAGAAGGTAAAGCCAATTCAGTCGGTTGAAAAGGTGATAGCATCAGATCTCAGGAAGATAAATAAAAGTTTGCAAATAAATCACATTCTATTTGCGAAATAAAAGGTAATTTACAAAAAGACTGCGAATGCAAGTTACTGAAATACGCTGCAGCAACATGGCCGATGGGTGTGGTGAATATACTGTGAAGGTCATTTGTTCGTATTTTCCGCTGGAACATGAAGAGTGGAAGCAGTGAGTAGACGGTGATAGCCAGTTATTGTAATTCGTTGCATAAACATGACCGAAGGAAGCGGTGAATAGGCAGCGAATACAAATTAATGGCTTTTGCCGTTGTTACATGGCCGGTAAATGTGATGAGTATCCGGTAAATCTCGGTTATTGGCAAGCACTGTGATTGTCCAGCCTACGAATCCAACAAATCCCCGTTGCTGGCCATGACTGGTAATAGACCGTATCTGCAGGTACAGATTACACCAATCGTACCCAACATTGGCCGACACCGGCCGATGATATTGTGCTGCTTCGGGTAGAGAAGCACAAATCTGTACAAGCAGAAAGGTAGCTGTTTTATTTCTTACCCACCTGCTAGCTGATAGGATCATAGGGAAAATAAGTTATTTTGTGGATTTCAGAATAAATTGTAGGAAAAGATGCGCTTTTAAAGTAGCTATTTGTGAAACATATAAGCACATATTCTATACAAACACCTTTCTTATACGTGGCTTGCACGTGGGGTCATCGCGGACTATGCTTCTGGTCATTCCCTCATCTTCCTGGCGAGAAAACGCGCTTTCTATGGTGAGAAGTGCAGGCTGCAGAAGGTTCGCGCTCAACAGCAAGGCCACCAAAATGGCATCCGATGTGACGACAGTACAAGCCATATATTATTAAAGCCTCATGTCAACATATCAGACCTACATTCATACATGATGCGCTGTATCGAAATGCGGAATCGTTACCTACACCTTCTAAATGCACAAAATAGAAGTAGGGAGTTCAACGACCTGATATTTACAAAGCGCCCACAATACACAAGCAGTTGCAATTGTGGTTAGCCGGATGTGAATGTGACTCACGCTAGTAACGGAACAAGGAAGGTAATTACCCTTTCAAGATGCTGAGAGCCAGCTGCTCTAAAAGTTAAAATCCGTGAATTACTCTTATATTTATTTAATTCTTAGAAACAAGTTCTTGCTGCTAGAATGGCGAAAGCATTCGCTATTTTTGCCGTAATTCTACATTGCGTCATCTTTCAAGAATGGATTTGCACTGCCCGTAAGTATTTGTTTTAAAGGAAACGTTAGCGTTTATCACAGCCTACCTCGTCCGTTTACTGCACAGTCTATCGCAGACAATATGTATACAACAAGATAAGCAACGCAGAATTATGAAAACTAATCTTCATGCTTCGCTCGAGCTGTTTTAAACCGGACTGCTAATAGAAAAACAAAATCTCCACTTATTTTCTTCAAAGTCTGTAGACCGTAACTTCAAATAAATGTTTTCAGATGTGGGATGTTTTTTTTTTTTTTTTTTAATTCATGATATGGCAAAAGGGAAAGAGCTAACATCTTTTGAAAAACCTACTTCACTGTGTGGTGCTTGTCGACAGCCCAGACGATTCACTTGAGATTTCTATCAAATATTGATAGATTTTTGTTCCCAATTTTCTGCTTTGATATATTAAAATAGTTTTTATATTGATATTGTAAATAAACGCTACATTTTATCCCAGTGGTGCCTGAAATCTTAGTTGCGGTTTATGACCGAACTATAGAAAAATTGCAATGGCTAAAACTGACGGGTTTATTACCATTTCAATAGGAAGCTCCAAGAGTGAAAAGGTGTTCCCCACGCTTATCGAACAACGAAGCTCAAAGGGCGAGCTAACTTTGAAAATTAACAACGACCTCGTGCTTAATCTACAAAAAACATCTGTGTTTCCGGATACCCTTCAGTTGTCATACTATGATGGAGACTCTATGCTTGTACAAAATGTAAGTTGGAAGAAATATTTGAAGGTTTCTGAGTCAACAAATATTCAGCGAAATATTTTGGTATATTTCCCACCATTAATTGTACTTAAGCATTTATTAAAAAAACGCGCCTCCTTTTCCTCTAGATTCCAGAACATATATTTTCCAATCCTTTTTAGACAAATGCACTAACACTGCCAGGTAGAAATTCACGTAGTGTTGACGCAATGCCTAGGCTAAGGTTATAAAACGACTGCTTTTATAGCAGAATAAAGCTAACAATGTATCTCGTTTCTTGTAAGTCATTCTTAAATTCTTGTATTTTCTTACTGTAAAGTTCTGTCTAGTTATAACCATTTTATTTCTGCATACAGAAATCAAGATATGTCCTCATTAGGCGACTTCCAATAGTAGGTGTTATGGCGGCGCTACCTTTATGGCTTTTTTATTACTTTCATAAAACGTAGCACGATAACGCAGCTATATTACATTATTTATTGTTTGTATAAAACCTTGGCATTACTATAGTTCTTGATGGCTTTACGGTGACTTCTATTGTACAGGTGCGTGCATCAGTGATCGAGCAAGACTTGTATCACGACGCCCAACAAGGCGCAGCTCTCCTGGTATCCAATACCGATGGTGTTAGAGTGGTATGGAAAGTTCTTTAAAAGAAAAAAAAACGTATCAAGTTTTATATTTTAATTTTGTTTCGAAGGATTTGAATTTAACTTTTTTCTAAATATCGCTGTGAAACTTGTTTTTTTTTTAAGCTATTTGCCATTCGGACACACAGAAGCCAATTCTGTAAAGTTACGTAAAAACATTTAGAAGCCATATATTACATAAAAGCAACGACGAATGAATTCCAGAACAGAAGGTTAAATAAGCGATTGCGAAATAAATACGTTTGAAATTGGAGATCATAGTTATAGCTAAGGCCTAAACAAAAAAGGGTTTTTTGTACCTCATTCAATATGTGAGTGTGGCCCCATAATTTTTAGAACATATACGAGAAATATACAATTCTCGTAAGATTCATGAAAGTATTGTAAACTTCGTGATGACACGGCGGTAGTTTCTCGCAATTTTGCAGATTTAATATTTTAAAGTGTCATATTTCTTTGGTTTGCTAAGTTTTTGTTTTGTATAATGTCACCCCTACAAAGACCACGCTCTTTTTGGGGGGTATTTTATACAGAACACTTAGATAACTACTTTTTTCAGGAGGGAATGCTTGGCGATCGCCTGAGAATATCACCGATGGATACCACTGAACGAAATTCTGCAGGAAACTTGGCGCATCAAATTTGTGAAGTAGACTCGAAACATCCAGGAGGTACGCCGAATCCAGAGACCTATCCCTGGATCATGACAGCATTCTCAGTTGTTCAGATGGAAGTTTAGAACATTTTCCTTTGACCAAGATTTCGGATTATCTCGCGCACTAATACACTGTTCTGCTTCGAAATTTATAAAATGTGGATCTGCATCACCGTCAAATAAAAATAACGATTTTACCGATTTATGACAATTATAAATTCAATTACGAAACTTTAATGCTGCTAAATATGCCACGATAATTAGGTTCACAAATGTGTCGAGCCACATTCGTGACAGAGATGTTAAAATTCTGGAGGATATATTTTGTTTACGGCTCAATGTTCAACGCGAACACGACAACAGCGCTTTTTAACATTTTGCTTACACAGCACAGTTCCAAATGGAGTTCCAAATAAGTACTATTCACGTGACTAGTATTTTTGACGAAAGGTATTCAATTAGAGAAACAAAACAAACTGGTGGTACCTTGTTTCTTTGTGAACATTTCACTGTACACATCAACAACGAAAAGTTGTTTCAAGATATCCACAAAGCTAATTTTAACAAAAAACACTTCTAAACATTTTAACTAATTTCACAGGTCAGCGCCAGTAGTCATACATATCAGTGGCAAAAAACTGGGTAACGTGTATTACCCTGACATCCAGTTTGAAAGAACTGAAAAAGGAGCATCATTAAATTATCAAGCTGTATTGCTTTACAATGAAAGAGGACTATACCTACATATAAGTCGCCTAACGTGTTTATTTTATAACCTTTAGAGCATGACATGGATCCATTATCATCAAACAAATATTTTGTTTCAACCAATGTTTCAAACGCCTCTGATTTTCCAGCAATGGAACGAGCCCGGACAGGTAAGCGTCGATGGTTTCATGCGCAGGATTTTCAAGAAATAATTTTATTTACTATCAGAATAAGGTCCCAAGTGTAGATCTCGTACTTGTAACAGACACCAATGTAATAGCTTGCAGAAGCCCCAAAAGAGTAAACTCAGAGCTTAACTGATTTTCAAATTCACCATTTTTGCAAGCACGTCAAAAATAAAAAAATGACAAAATAAAAAAGGTCACTCTATTCTAGCTTTTTTTTGTTAACTTTGTATTAGACTAAGTTTCCGACTAACGTCGATCCGCATACTTTTTAATAAATTGATGTTTTCACTTTTTGTGTGAAAACTTTTCAATAGACAAATGTTTCCTTCTAATCCCCACGTAATAGAGATCTTCGGCTCAAAATTTGATTTTTGTCTGCAAGTTTAGGGTCTAAAACATGTCGAAGAAGCTAGTGTAGAGCCAAACTTTACCTTCTCTGACCAAATGCCCTAGTTTGCCAAATTCGTGCAAACGCTAGGCCAAACTGCTACTAATTGGGCTGCCATCTGGCATCTTTGGGCTTAAATCGGAAAAGAAGTGCCTGAGATAAGTAACTCCGGCCTGTTCGGTTTTCGTGCGGCAACTTTTGGTACATATTGCCACAGCACCATATTTAGGCTTCCCTGGGGGCTCTTCGGTACATACGTGGCATTGTTTTACTGAAGTCTGGAACCTTGGCGTTTATGTGGAGAGCCATGGAAAAGCCATAAACCCACAAAAATATACTCCGGCACTAACTAACTTCTTCCGTAAAAACAATCCATGTTAGACTTCGAATATGGCCAAGCTTGTGCCAAGATAGGCGTTTCTCTGACGTGCTACCTGGTATGTCTGTGAAATATTCAAATATCTTTAGTGACAGACATTGCATCACGTTCTCGATGGCGTAGAATGTATGAATTATGAAAATAAGATTGCTTTTCTTACAAACGGATTCAAACGCTGTGCTGCAAAAGCATATACCTACGTTTAATATTTTATGGGTTTATGAATACGTGTAGGTTAGTAGTAAATAAATAAGCTACACTTATTACACCAAAATAAAAACTTCGAGTGTCCCCTTGGAAGTCAACTTTCGCTCAACGAGCCGTCTTAAAAAGCAATAGAGGAACTCTCTGTAGAGAGATGAATATCTGTACAGAATTAATTTGGAATGTATCGTGCAATTATCATTATGAGTTTACATCACATGAACATTATTACCTTTTTGGTGGCACTTCTTTTACAAAAACGCTCGTCGCAATTATGTGTTCTCAAATACCCCAAGCTTGTGGAAACGCACCTATAGATAGCAAAAAGTGATCATCCACTCTTTCATAAAATGATGTGTGTTTTTTTTAGATATATTGGCCACAATTAGGCCTGAGGTCCACCTACTCATAGACTCGGCGCTTACGGGAAAATTAAAGAAAGCTTCTAGAATCGCCAGATATTACGCCGTATTCGCTGCTTTCGTAAGTGCTAATTCCTACAGTATTGTTTTGGCCAAATAATTGCAGTTTACAGTGCTCAGTCACCACTGCGCTCCCGTCTGACAAACATGCGGTGTCATTCAACCCTTTATGTATCAGGACGCTTTGCGGTGGTACGAAGAGTTTGTTGGCGTTCATAATAGCATGAAGCGAGCATAGTAGCTAATAGCATTTTTACGTCGCCCTATGGCAACGTAAAAATTATTACTTATTACAATGGGGTGCAATAATATTTAGTTCCCCATGCTGCGATTGCGTCAGTCATAAGCGCTCTATAACATAAAAATAAAAAGCTGAAAAAATACCTCCAACAAACCGCTAAATATTAAGAATTCCAGTTTCCACATCAAGGTGATTTAGAAACATTCATACCCGCACAAACTAGGGCTTAATTTCAGGTTTCTTTGATTCCTAGCCTTCACCCAGCCAGAAAGACTGCTGTCAAACCTTGAGGTTGAATACAAAATTATTAATAAGTTCATAAGTAGCATATTCTAATGTTTAACTAAAATATACATCTGCGGGATAAAACTAAGTAGCTATATTAGCTTATTGCATACAATACGTATCATATGTAGCTGCCTTATTTGAATAAAAATGAGATAACATTCTACTAACATTCAATACTGCATATACATTTTTGGTTTTGTTTTTATTGCGCATTCAGACTTAACAAACTAGGTGTTAGACATTCTAAAATTTTACCCAAAGCAAGTTTTGAAGGATGCGTGTCCCCCATTCTTTCAGGTGAATTTGAAATTTAAAACACTGCAACATTGGCTTGATGTGCAGCTTGTGATTACGAAAATCACGACGTATTCGGTAAGTTGTTTATTACTTTATTTTGTATGCTGATACAAATACTGTCCTTTTTAATATATTACTTTCATTAAATAGCTCAATGGTTCATCTGTTTCTTTAATCAATTTTCAGGGTTTTTGTTTTTGTCAGCATCTGATTAGATGTCACCGTGGTTTATGAATTCCACGTGGTCAGCTTCTCAGTTTGTTATTAATAAACTAGTCGAATATCAAACACCTCATAACGAAAATTAAACGATGTTACTAAAACAATTATATAAGCAATTATCTAAGAAAGCCAAATTGTATACCATAATATTGAAACGACAAACTTATGGTGACAATTATTAGGATAGGTTTATGTTCACTGCTTAATCGAAGTTCATAACAGAAATACTTAAAATTAACACATAATTTAGCGTTTCCACGTATGTGCTATAAATCGAGCTGAAACTAGGTTAGTAAACGCGTCGTTTAAAGAAGAATATTTAACTTCAGCACCATATAGGAAGGGTCCGAAATCATTATATTTGCTGACTATAATAAAATAACAAACAAAAATTGGAAGTGATACAATATAAGGTGTAGAAGGCAGTTTGATTATGTCCATGCAACAATATACAAAACGAGGACAATTCAAAATTTTTATATACCTTACACTAGAGGTAAAACTAGGTGTTTCCATTTCGTTTCATCAAAGGTTATAAGTGTAAAATAGTTTGATATTCGACATTTGGCATTGTGCAAAGATGTGCAGTCAAGGTTTTGCCTTTTACACAAGCTGTACTATAATTTTACGATTAGTAGAATGATAGCAGATGTACTATCAGCCACGTGCAATCTATGATGCTTACCCTTAAAACATAAAGCCAAAGTTACCTAGCTAATGCATTGTAACACCGATTTCAGCAAGGAAAAGACTCATTCGTTAAGAAGCCGAGAGGCAATGAAAATATTATACTGATAAGCACCCTAGACAGTCTAGAAACATTTATGAAAGACAAGAAAGAGTTTAAAGACGATGATATTGTAATCTTGCTTACCGGGTATGTACACATCACCTGAAAATTGTTTCTTAATGTTCCATATTCTGTTATAATGATGTTTACCAAAATAGGATTAACTATGGTTATGCGGTTACATCTGAGAGCTGCATTTATGCTCTATTACTCTAAAACAATACTGTATGGCTCTAATGCTGCCACTGACCACAAACGTTTGTAACAGAGCAAACTTAGGGATCTTCATTGTTTGAATGTATGACCTAAACACTACACAATCATGTTTCTTTATTCTCTAGTAAACTTCCCTTTTCTTTTCATTTTGCTTCCTATATTTATATAACATATTTTTAAAAAAAATGTGATTTTAAGAAGAATTGCCTTCTCATAATTAGCGTAATACTTAACCGTAAAACAAAGCCATACATCACAAACATAAGATCACACAAACGGTACAAAAGTGTTAATAATTTTTTTTAAAAGACTGCAGGTTCGAAAACCAGGCATATATTAATTGAGGGAGTACAATTAAATCCATGGCCTCCTAAGTTTTGTAGTGCCAAAAATTAATAAAGTAAATAAATAAAAGTATTACATCCAGATGAACGACGTATTATTCGTAAAGCAGTAAAAGTTAAACTCGGGTTTAACTTTTAACTATAACTTTATTTGCTCGATTCGCATAGCAACCGTGACTGGGTCCGGCACCCCTGAATATACAAGACATATTTCAATATTATCAATAAAATATTACTCTTAACCTATAACAATAAGTCCACACTGATTTTGAACGCGACAGCGTTAAGGAGCTCGTGTCGCAGAAAAGACGGCGTCGGCCTCGGAGGCGTCGTGACGGGAAAATCCTGATTGGTCCATAGGGTCATGATGTCACAACCACATTATCTCGCGCGGAAATTTTGAACGACCCAAAACGCTCACGTGAAACGTGACGTCACGCGGGGAGTGAAAGCGATTAAAACGTGAAATGTAATGCGAATTAAAGGTCGCCGCATGTCTCAAATGATTTAACTTTATAAAGTAATTCATTTGACTTAAAAAAAAAAAAAAAGAAAGTGAAGACTTGAAAGCAGGATTCGAACTCACGACCGTTCTGTTGCGAGCCAGACACGCTACTGACTAAGTAGAGCAGATACATCTTCTTTTATTGCAAAGGTTAAGGCCCGTTCACACTCTTGCAACCGAGTACGACCGAGAGAAACCAGACCGGTTTTTAAGCCTCTTGCGACCTCTTAGGACCAGCTCCGCTGCAGAGCATCCGGTCCTAAGAAGTCGCAAAAGGCTGAAAAACCGGTCTGGTCTCTCTCAGTCTTACTCGGTCGCAAGAGTGTGAACGGGCCTTTACGCAGCAACGCTTCCACGGTTTGAGAAAGAGCGGGAGTTTATATGTTTAGCTATCGCGTTCCACTCTTAAAGGCAAAGCTGAAGCGCCCTCCATTTTTTTTTTTTGCTAAGTTATTAAATACAGTGCGGTCCAATATAAAGCTTAGCAGAGCAGGTAGAATTGCAGGGCATAATTGGTTACGGAAATGAAAATGATGCAGAATTTCTCTCATCGGATACCGCTGTTTGGTTCACGTTGGGTTAGGTATCGTAGATCCTGTAATAAAGCAATCAGCTCCACATTTGAAAATAAATACGAACATACGTAATAAACTAGTCACAAACAATGTCGTTTCATGAAACTAGAGTAAAAATAATAGCTCGACATGAGTGCCGTGCGAAACACCATGCTATATAGCGTAATAATATGAAATCTTTTTAGTTTGTTTTATTAGTTACAGTCGTAATGACGAATATCAAATGAAAATAAGTATTTGACATGCGAGTCAAACAAAGTGTGCAAACTTTGATCCTTCATATTTGTAAGAAAAAGAGAGACTTTTTGAATTAAGCTATTCACATGATTTCTTCAAACTTTCACCTATCTCTGGGGAGGGAGTACTGCGGTCACCCACGCAACACCAACATACAGCAGCTCCCGGGAGAACATTTCTCCGCTTGACTCGATCGGCTCGTGAGAGCATCGGATTACGATACCCGATTCAGGTGCCGCGTTGACGGAGTAACTTGCCGCACACTCGCATAACATGGGTTATATTAACGTCAAGGCTCACCATCGCACAACGGATACTGCTCTCTCGTCCGGTTGCCGTATTGCCTCGCGATTTCACCAGTTCACGCCACCGCGAGGTGAATACTCACGAGGGTATAAGAGAATACGGCGCAAGATCACCAGAGATACTGCACAAGGAGGCTTCACAACAAATCGGCGCCAGACTACGAAGACTGCTCGAATAAAAAGTTAGTGTTCGTACCAACCGTTCCAGACAAGTTTGACTTCGTGACTGGAAAAAACCCAAGACGCTACAGGTACGAAGGACGGTGCACAGATGCAGTAGTTGAAGGGTGGGAGCTTAGCAGAAGGAAGAGGGCTGCTTAGCGAGCAGCTTAGCGGGCACCTTAGCGGGCAGCTTAGCGGGCAGCTTAGCGGGCAGCTTAGCGGGCAGGCGTCGACGTTTCGGCAGTGAAACTGCCGAAACGTCGACGCCTGCTCGCTAAGCTCCCTTTTTCATTTTTCCACTAACCTTTTGCACCAATTGCTTGAGTGTAAACTTGTTTTAATATTTTATGCATTGCTTAAGGGCGTTCAATTTTTTTTGTTTATGTCTCGAATTTTTGTGTATAGAATATTTTTCTAATATACTTCCAGTGATTTACGTGTTCTCCTACGTCGTGTTTTACTTTCTTCCGACTAATTTTTCAGGGGTCTGAGTGCTCAAGATAACTCTTCTCCGGGGTTAGTCAAAGAGAATCAAGGTAAACAAAAGATAGCGGTTGTCCCCTATATGCACAAAACTGCGCACAACCTTAAGAAAATAGCTGACCGAGTGAACACGAAGGTTGTTTTCTCGGCTCCTGAGAAGCTAGCCAGGCTGTGCAGATTAACGAACCCCTTTCGCGGAGGTCCCTTGTGCTGTGGCAAGAAACATAGAAACCCGTTTGTCGGTTGCGCAGAGGGAGTCGTGTTCGTGATTCCGTTGTCATGCGGTAAAAAATACATCGGGCAAACAGGCAGATGCCTAAATGATAGGTTACGAGAGCACAATTTGAATGTTAATAATCACCGTGACGGTCATCTTTCAGTTCATTGCCACGATTGTGGGTGCAAGCCCTTGTTCAGCACGTGCGCGATTCTATCCAGACACAAAGATAAAACGGTCAGAGAAATAATGGAAGCAGACTTGATAAAACAGTCTGGAGCACAATGTGTCAGCGTTGCCTCCATTGACTTGTTAGACAAGGAGATAGCGTTTTTGCGGGCGACGGTGAGGCCTGGGATTGGCTGAGGTGAAGCGGTTGAAGTGTATTTATGTTCCCCCCCTTTTTCAAGAATAAACAGTTGAAGTAGCGCTCCGTGTTGTCTAGTCTCCCCTTTTGTCCTTGTCTTAAGCGCCATCATGTCGTCAAATTCCCAGTACCAACTAGCCCAACAATCTGCATTGATTAATTTTATCAACAATTTTTTTTCTCATCCTTCAACTGCTGCGTCTCTGCTCCCTCTTAGTACTTATAGATATGTGCACGATTTTGATTTTAATGAACTTAACACTCCTTGTATCCAGATTATAATTCGCAGCGCCATAAATACTGCGATGAAAACAAAATGCACACTGCGGCCAGTAGTCCTTGAAGTATTTTTAAAAGATGAAATGCTTTTTAACAGAAGCCCCGAATCCCAAATTGTTTTCCTTCAGTCCGTTAATTCCCCCTTAAATTCAGTGGGAATTGCTGTTTAGGTCATGTGGCTAAATTGGTGCTTATGTCACGTGATGTTAATTGATATCAAGTGACCTGATGACACGTGACCTATGCACCAATTCCGTTTTCCCGCTAAATTTGGTAGGAAAATCGATGTTACGTGACGTAAACAAATTCGTTTCCCAGCAAAATGTAGTTGGGGGTTTGAAGTGCACGTGACTAGACGACATGTGAAACAGCAACACAATATTTCCTCTAAATCTAGCAGGAAATTTCACATCACGAGACCAATACACCAATATGGTTTTCCAGCAAAGTTTAGCGGGGAACTTGGCGCTACTTGCTTGAATACTCAGTTTCTCCGCCTAATGTACCGGACAAATTGAGATTAAAGGGTCTTCTTCCCTCCCATAAAAGACCGTTTAATGACTTCTAAATAATTTTTACCGATCGCACCTTAAATACTGCATTTAATGCATCATCGAACTTTGGAGATAAAGGTCGCTGTCAATTTTCCTTTTAACTTTTTCGTTGTTTTATATGTTTATAAACCAGATCATTATTGCTCTAAATTTTGTACATATATATATATAGAATTAAACAGTGGCGTATCGTAAGCAAGGTACAGACGACGACGACGGGGCAGTGGCGCGCAAGATCATCTTGCACTAGGCCTCAAGAGCTGGCTGGGCCTCTATGCTGCTGACGGCATCATCGTACCGATATAAGGACTTTTTGCCTCATATTTATGGCCCAAGCAAACGATTTGTCTGGTTTCCATCATTCATAGTCTATTAAGTGTAAGAAACCATTTGAGCGTATCCAGGGTTGCATAATTTACCCCACACTTAACTTAGGACACCAACAGAAGCATGGAAAGAACACTGAGTTGTTCTTTGAATAACCAAAATTGTATGTTTATATGACGCGTTTTTTCCCTCTAGTTTAAATCGGTTCTATTATATGAGTTTTTTGTTTTGTTATAAGTGTAAACCTTAGCTGCGCAAGATTCAGGACGTATCGACATTTACGACCAAGGAGGACCGATGACCTGCTCTACCTCGTACCATAGAGGGTCCAATGTCTAGAGGAATAGGATCGCCAACTTTAGCTACTTCGTAGCAAAAGTTTCGCGTACACTTCGAAGCGCTCCGTAACTATGTGCGAATTATAGAAAAATTTGAATTTGGAAATAATCTTAAGCATATATTAGAGCGTTCTATCATAAAACGATTTTGATAGGTTTAAGTCATTTTATGTATCACTCAGCATACACTCATTTTCAGACTAGACATCGCAGTGTCTTCCTCAGGAAGTGCTACATTTCACTCGCAAGGCACAGCAGGTAAGTTTGTCGATCAGTCCTCAATGTTTCTCAAGGTATTATCGGGCTCAAATGAAGTGAACAACTGAGCACGCAACGTGGAGGCTAATGGAGGCTCATAAAACTGCGGTGTGGGAAAGGAGGCTGTAAAGGGTGTGCTTCCCACCAGAGCCGTGTATAGAGAAAATTTGGTCAATGGGAGGAGCGGTCAGAGCCAGGGCGTGCGCCAGGCGCAGATAGAGAGAGGGCTTGGCTTCCTGTCTTGACCAACCAGAAGCCGAAATGGCCGAAAAGAATCCCCTAGCCGTGGTCGCGAGAAACAGTTTTAATAAGAGCATAGTTAAATGTAGCACCCCTTCATGGCTGAAAATATGGTGCACGTAATGTTTCGGTTATGATCATGCATAAAGATGTAAAAAACGAATGTGCCGCTCGAACACTGTTTTGCTCGGACAGAGTGTGACCGCTCGGCAGGCAGACTCCCGGCCCTCGGCGCCTGGCGTACGGGATTATGTCGATCGTTCCGCTAGTCGCGCTCTTCCTTCATGTTTTTGAATTACCGTGATTGAAACATCACGTGCACCATATTTTCAGTCGCCGAGAGTTACTCCGACGCACTTATTAATTTCTTTTCTCACGATCACCGCCAGGGTATTATTTTCAACTTCTGGTTGGCCACATTCAAATTTGGGAAGACGCCCTGCAACACGCCCAGCCTGCTTTCGGCCAATGGCGTCTCCACCTTTGCCTCCTGTACTTCCCAAAGAATGGTTAAACTCTCTGCATATATGGCTCCTTCCACGACCTCCTTCTCCGCTCCCGGTGTTATGAGTTCCCAGGGGCCTCCAGGCGGTGCAGCATGTATCAAACACCACGCGCTCAGTCGTTCTCATTTCAGTCGGGCCAAATACATGAAGACATGCTTGGCAGAATCATTGCTGGAAGAAGCTTCGGCAAGCTGAGTGCTCTACGATATCGCTATGGCGACTGGAACGCGTCTCTGACTAATATGCTTAGCGCGTTTAAGAAAGTGGTCCCTGGATTTCCGTCTGATGACGTGCATGAAAGTAAATTCTCTCGCCGGCTGCGATCCTGGCAATGTGCCAGGAGCGGTCGTGGCTATGGCAGACGCCTGTTCTGCTATAGGTCGCTCTCCAGTGTGGCAGTCCACGGAAGCTTCGGTAGCCAGTAGTTGGGACGCCGCGACGACAGCGACACTCGCATTCGATCCTGCTTTTCACCAGCATTTCTACGACCAACCACCAGGATCGTGACATCTGACAGCATGGCACTCCGGCGTTTGTGACGTCATTTACTTTTGATGTATGGGCGGGATAGGATGTAAACACAGAAGTAGGAGACGCGGTCCAGACACCATACTATTGCTATACCCAAAATTCCTGAAACAAACACGTCAAGGGTCTACACCTGCTGTGAAACACGGAGAATTTGAGGTTTTAATATTTATATAAAAGCAGTGTTCAGTTGAAAAAAAAAAGTGTCCGAGAACAGCTCCCTACTGCTGCTTTTGTGCATGCACTATATATGTTCAACAAATTTCGATTCCCAGCTACACGATCTGAGCCGAGAAAGCTGGAACTTTCCAGAAGAGAATAGATACGAAAATAGAAGAAACTAAGCCGGCGAGGTGCGACCCGCCCCCTCATACTTTGGCGTGGCAGTTGCGTGGGTTGCCGACTCTGCCACTTACGCTGCAATATCGCGCGTGGAGTTTCTAAACAATTTAGAAGCTCACATTAACTCCTACGTATCGCATTCAGGACGAATAATAGATGCTATACTTTTTCAATCGTCACAATAAACCACAAATATTTCGCACCACTCACTATTAAAATTATCAACTTACATTGTTACAAACACAGACTTTCACGCACGAAGAGTGCACCCAATTTCTAATAATATTCTTCAGTTGCCAAACATCTATAGATACAAACATAAATCTCTACGTATTAAACAAGGATGACTCTTAAAGTGGTTATGTTAAACGAAAATAAACTGTCCACACTAAAATACCGAAATTTGATGTTTCTAAAGTTGCTACGATGGTTTTTATCTTTTTGTAACTCGCCCGTGATTGAAGGAACTTGACGACAATTAACTTCTTGGGTGTTTTTGATGTTTTTTATATAATCTGATATATTTTAATAATGTTCACAATGTTTTTGCGTATCTTTTTCAAGAATGTTCACGAAATTTTAAGACTGGTGCCATGCCTTTTGTTTCTGAGCTTTCACTGTCGTTTTTAATAATAAAAATACCAATTATGTTAAATGTTTTTCTTACAACGCGTTTATTTAAACATACTTACTGTAACCCTAATTGTTTTGCGATATTTTCTGAAGGTTACGCATTCGTTGGTTCTGCGTGCACTTCAAAAACTTGGGTATGGTGGAAGACGACGCCAACATGTTCACTGGTACGCACACATTCGTTCACGAGGTCGGACACGTGTAAGTTTTTAATTGAATACTTACTAGCGTTTAACAAATGTCAGGAGGCACAGAAAAAATCACGTTGATTGAAGTGTGCATAAGTTCTAAATATATATGTAACCGCATGCTCGACCCTTGACATGAGTGCAAAGTCGTCGATATTGCAAGATAGATCACAGCTTCTTAACACAATGTATATTATATCACGCGCAATATTAGCCTTTCTAAAGTTGGTAATATATCTAGAAAGCTATTCAGGGTGTGCTCAGATAAGGAGGGTCATGGTGGTTTCATGCCTCTTTTTTGTTTTCAATTAAATTTTATATGAGGTAGCAAAACCTGTCCACACAGCACGAGAGACCTTACTTTTGCAAGATACTTCCTCGTATTCGTGAGAAAAATCGCATTCAAAAGAAGGTTGAAAAAACGATTTTCCGAACTGCGTGATGACGCAACTTTGAAGGCCAGAGGAATGAAGAATGCATCTTTCTACACTGTCAAATGTTTTACGTTTAATGTACGCATACATTTCTGTCCGAATTAGTTAAAGTTAATTTATGTAAGCATGTATTTGAAGCGAATAAAGTGACAAACTGGGCTTCTTTAGCAAATCTTACATAATGAGGCATTTTTTGGCGAATTTTTAATTCGCTTTAACTTCATATTCTAAAGCTGAAATTTTTGGTGTCAAGAGTTTCATGCTTTGTGAACTTTTAACAAATTAATTAGCTTTCTCCTGTTGAAAGTGGTTTCTGCATTGCGCCCGGAAATTTTCGTCAAAATGGAAAAGTTTAGATTTTGCGATTTTTGTGCGGCAAATAAAAAAAAATCATTCTCTTTTTTTTAATCTTACCCGATGGGCCCTTGATGACCGGAAATTACAAATCTGCAACAACACGTTGCATTATTTTGTTTAAAAAAATGTGTAGCCAGGTCGTAATCGCATCAATTACCGCTGGGGCGTTTCTTTCTTAACAACTAGGGGTACACGAGCGACGCATGCTACAGTGTCCGTACTTGGTCATATTAATGCCCAGGCGCCATGAAGAACTATAAAAATAGGACGTGACCTTGGTTTCATCGTCGATGTGGCTGATATTTCGAATGAAAACTGAACGTTGCGGCGCCTCCCATCCTTATTACGGTGTTATACTTGGCTGGTTAGATGTTCATTGTGCTACCATTTAAAGTTAGTACTTTAATATTAGTACCTGGCTGGCAAAATAATTTGATTCATATATCTGAGCACCGTTCGAAAGCATGCTGACAAAATCGTTTGATTAAGTTCTCTAGGTATCGCTTGGAACGAGCAACATTGCGGAAGCTTCTGCCCCGACCGATGGCGGGCGTGGCTACGGCTGAACGATACCAGGTTATGTCTCGAAAAACAAGGGCGAATGAGTGAAAATCAAGGCTGAGTTCGAGGGTATTTAGGAAGCGTAACCGGTTCAGCGTCGGAGGGAACAGCCAATTGTGCGTTCGGGCGCTACTCAAGTCGCTCCAACAAGTATCTCTTGCGACGCCTCATCCGCGATCAGAAAAATGACGCCATGAGAAAGGCTCACGCGCTGAGGACGACGCAAGTTATTCGTAGAATTCACGAGGGATTAAAATAAACGACAAGCTGAAGTAACCTTTTTGTGGAATTGTGGGTGTCGGTCTTGCTCAACGAAATTCGGCGAGCCAGAGCTCTCTCTTCAAAGTAGCTTGCCTTTCAGGTGGGTCGTTCGAGTAGCAGGAGGTTCACCTGGCTCATGACGCTCGTGGGTTTAGAGAGAGAGAGAGAGAGAAAACATCTTTATTGACCTTTAGTTCAGGGTGTCAAGGGGGCATCCAGGAGGAGGTCAGTAAAGTTGGGGTGAGGACAAGGAGATCGCAGAAAGCTGATAAAATCATACAGTGCTTTAAGGTCCTCTTCTATCGTGGCGATGTGATCAAAAAGGGTGTTCATGATGGCGGAAACAAGTTGATTATTCGTTGTAGACAGCCACCTTTGCCACGTGGTGGGTCGGACACTGGGAGGGGTTGTGGAAAGGGTAGAGCGGATGGATGACTGTGCATGGAGACAGTGCCAGTAGGTGTGCTCGTTGTTGGGGTAGCCAGGACAGAAGGGGCATTTGGCTGTCCCTTGAGCGCCTCGGAAGAGATGAGTGTAGTGTGGGGAGAGTAGAGAGTAGGTCAGAGCTCGACGTAGGGTGGTGGCTTGTTGTCGGGAGAGGGTGAGTGGCGGTGTTATGAGTGTGAGTCTGGTTTTGCGAAGTTGTTGGAGTATATCGGCGCGTTGTTGGTGGTTCTCGGTACGTTGTAGTTGGGGCTCATAGGATTTAGGCCAGGTGAACACAGGTCCCGGAAAGGACGTGACTCGGGAAAGCAAATGCGCTTGTTCGTTGTCTGGAATCAGAGCGTGGCCAGGAATCCACTGGATGTAGAAGTGAAGGGTGGGAGAGGTGTCAAAAGCGGCGCGGAGCTCGCGTGAAATGTGGTTAGGGAGCTGACTGTATTGAAAGGCACGGAGCGCCTTTTTTGAGTCACTCAGAATTGCGATGGAAGTGTGTCCCTTCTCGGAGTGGACGATTGCATGGTGAATGGCACAGCAGATTGCCTGTGCTTCCAGGTGGTCTGCTGAGAGACCTTGGGTATAAGTTTGAGTGAGCGAGGCCTTGGTCTGGGGGCAGTGAAACGCAGAGCGGCCGAGTTTGTTGCTGCTATCGTAGCTGGCGTCCGTGTAATATATCAGGTGGTGGTTGGCCAGAAGAGTGTTGATATTTTGGGTTATGAGTTGGCTCTGTGCTGGCGGCGTGCGGGGTTTCTGTCACGATTCATGTGCTTTGGTATGGGGAGGGTGGTGATTTGGGGGAAGGTTTCCCAGGGCGGAGTGGTGTTCTCGATGGGAAGCAGGTGCGATTTGTTCTAACCGAGAGTCCGGAGAATGTAGCGACCTTGCAGGGACCTGGTCAGGCGTTGTTGTTGTCCCAGTCGGTGCAGGTCGACTCGCTCTTCGAGTGTGTTGAAAGGTCCATACGTTGTAGTTGATTTAGGGGAGCGTACTGCGGGGCGCCGAGGGCGAGACGGGAGGGCTTGCGGAGTTCTGTTCGGAGGTGTTTGGGTTAGGTGTTTGTGAGAGGGGTGTAGGGAATGTGATACAGTACGCGAGAATAGATGAGAGCTTCGATGGCGCGTCTTATGTCGTCCTCTTTAAAGCTTCTGTGGTGGCGGGAGATGCGACCGAGGATGTGTGTGATTTGATTGATTTGTTTTTACAGGGTGATTACGGTGATGTCGCTGGCAGCGTTGTTTTGAGTAGTGAGACCTAGGAGTTTGATGTGTTGCGCTTGGGATACAGGCTTGTGATCGAGGTGTATGGTGATGAGGTCTTGGGTTCTAGACGGGTGGTCCCAATGAGCGATAATTGGAACGTGCTGAGTGTCCAACGTTCCGCGAACAGCGCTTTCAAATTTCGTCGGTGCCGCTTTCCCCAGGAACCATGCCCGGAAAATCCTCATTGTGTTCTGGAGCGGACATAACTGCAGACCCATGCATCAAACATGTTTGGTACATTCGTACAGTCTGCTAGCCCCGGCAAAACTTTCCAAGAGTCCTTGCGCTCTCCCCCCCCCTCCTCCCTTTGTTCTCCGTATCTGGTCTTCCGTGGGGAAGGGCTGTTGTGCCACCGCACGAGGAATGACTCTGGTATATTGATCATCGCCTCACGCCCGTTTGTTATGTTTACACCGCGCAGGCGGCGCCGCCGTTGTCGTGTATCGCCGCCGCGAGTCGGTGAGATACGATCGCCTTTGCGCGCGCGGATGTAACCGTCGGCCTCACTTTCTGTCATAGGGGGCGGGGCGGTGAGGAGGAGGGGGGGGGGGGAGGGGCTGCCACTTATTTTGTCGGCAAGTCTGCATCAAGAAACACTTGTTTTCTTTCGGCACCGTCATAAATTATGCTCCGTCTTAGAGTGCAGCTACGCCATGCGTTACAAAGCCATAATATACCACCTGCTTATCCTTCCGTTTACGCCACGCCCTCCGTCGGTCGGGCCAAGAGCTTCCGTAACATCGCTCAGTCATAGGGGTGCCTAGAACGACGAATCAAACGATTTTGTCAGCCAAGTACTCATATTAAAGCACTAATCTGAAAAGGTAGCACGATGAGCATCTGACCAGCCAGGTATAACACCCTAACAAGTATTGGACGCGCCGTAAAGTTCAGTATTCATTGGCAATATCAGCCGCATCAGCGATGAAAACAAGTTCACGTGTTATTTTTAGAGTGTTTCATGGTGCCTGGGCCTTAATATGATCAAGTACAGACACTGTGGCGTGCATCGCTCGTGAACCACTAGTCGTTAAGACAGAAACGCCCCAGCTGTAATTGATGCGACCACGACCTGGTTACATTTTTTTTTTAAACAAAATAATGCAACATGTCATTGCAGAATTATAATTACCGGTCATCAAGAACCCATTGGGCAAAACGAAAGAAAAAACGAGAATGATTATTTCCTTTAATTGCCGCACAAAAATCGCAAAATTTTATCTTTTCCATTTAGACGAAATTTCCGGGCGCAATGCAGAAAACACTTTCAACAGTAGAACACTGATTAATTTGTTAAAAGTGAACAAAGCAGTAAGCATTCGACACAAAAAGTTTCAACTTTAGGATATAAATTTAAAGCGACTTAAGAATTCGCCGCAAAATGCCTCATTATGTAAGATTTGCTCCAGGAGCAAAATTTGGCATTTTATTTCGCTTCAAATACATGCTTACATAAATTAACTTTAACTAATTCGGACAGAAATGTATGCGTACATTAAATGTAAAAACTTTAACGGTTCAGAAAGCTGCATTATTTATTCCTCCGGCCTTGAAATTTGTGTCATCGCGCAGTTGGGAAAATTGTTTTTCAACCTTCTCTCGAATACGATTTTTCTCACGAATACAATGAAGTATCTTGCAATAGTAAGGTCTGTACCGCTGTATGGAGAGGTTTCACTACCTCATATAAAAATTTAATTGAAAACAAAATAAAATATGCATGACACCACCATGACCGTCCTTATCTGAACACACCCTGCAGTCAAACTTCCACTGGTTCGTCACGCTAACCTTGTTTTCTCAATCTTTTTTTTTTTCACAAGGTCGTGCTCCAAATACTTATTTATTTGTTTCATGTTTACAAATTGACAATTGGCTCAGATTTTTTTTTTACTTTGTAATTAATGTTCTTAATGCGTTGAAGTACACAAGTATCATGAGATTCGTTTATTCGTGTTAAATTTTAATGATAAAATAAACCAATACGAGACCAAATTTAATTTTAACATTTTGTAGCAAAAATAATCTAAAAACACAGCACAAGATCAAATAAATAAAAGCAAAATATGCTACAGCAGAAGCTGTAGTGTTGGGTTTTGAATTTTTTAGGCGGAGGCGGTGCTGTTGTAACATCAATCTTGGGTTGTTGTTTTTTTGTTATTTTTTTTTTTTGGGGGGGGGGGCAGGGGGACATAGAGAGAATAAGGGTTGGAGGCTCACGGGGGAGCGTCGGGTGTCCTTGGTTCTATTGTTCGTTTTTAAATTCAATCCAAACGGAGCTTGTATTAACGGACGGCAGTGTCGGTGACTTCCGGACTTTCCCCGAACGGAGGTCCTCCTGGTCCGCTGTCTTGGACCCTCTGAGCTGGTTCGGCGGTTTCCTGGTTGCCAGTGACTTGTAGCCCAGTCCCGCTTCGGGCCGTTTGCCCGAGCGCCCGGGCCAGGTTGTCAGTCGCTGACTGTCCCTCACAAAATCTGCTGCGTGCCGATCTTTCGTGCTCCTTCCGTCGTCTTCTTTTCTGTCCCTTCACCGTACACATTATCACAACGACACAGTATATTTGACTACGCCTATGGTGTTTATAGTCCGCCATTTCATGTTAGAAAAATCATGACGAATCTTATTTATAATACTCTCCTGTGCACATGCATGACACCACGCTCTGAATTCACTGTTTAAACAAGAACATAAAGTGCTCGATTACGGGAACTTCGCTTAAAGCATACGAGGCCACAAAATCAACATTGCTGTTCTAGCCGGAATATGCATAGGTGAACATTTAATCGGATTAAATTATATAAGTATGCGAGCGTTTACTTTTCTTCTAGAAAGATGTCAGTAAATTGTATAAGGAACAGTGTCATTTGGAAAAGCACTGATAAATTAGTGGCCACTAATAAGAGCGCAGCAATTCTGAATATCACATACACATATTAATCACCTCAAGATAGTGATTTCTAAAGCATTTTTTGTTATATGTAGTTCTTAGAAATGCCTTTTTGTATCATACATACAAGCGGACTAAAAAAAAGACCGTGCACATTATTATTTAAATTTCGACCCAAATAAAAAACGACAATATAAAAAGGTTTTTCCTTAATGTTCTTTCAATGCGTAGAATACATTTACATGTGCTTATGAGAGGATGTATGAGCTCGTGTTGTAGTGACTCAGTCATTTCTTGTACAATTGTATATTAATTTTGTTCAAAATAACTCAACAAAATAAGCTGAGTTTCTAGAACTGTAGTTTTGTTATGTTCCAGTCTTGGTATGTACCACGACGGAGACCCTCGAGGAGCTCCAGAGTGCGCATCAACCGGGGGATATATAATGGCTCCTTCGCAAGGCCTACATAGTGTGCATACATTTTCATGGTGCAGCTCGAAACAGCTTTATTATTTTCTAAGGTAAGTAACAAAGTTCGGACCTATAGGCCCAAGTTAAGGAAGGACAGAAAATACCACAGCAGGCCCGATGAAGGGGCACGCATAGCACCGTCATTTATGGTGTAAGCTTTTTTCAAAAAAACGTTTCTGTTATTACTTAGTGGATTCCCTACATTTGCTCTAGTAGCGCGACATTGAAATACGCCTGTATTCGTATCAATTAGAGTGCACGGTACAAAGCTGGGGTTACACACAATGTCGCGGTATGGATATTTCGCGTTCTGATTATTTTGACAATGAAATATTTGAGTAGTTGCAGAGAGATAATTCTTCCAGTAAAAAAACAACTAGTTTTGCTTTTATTTTTATTTTTACCTAATAATTATTTTTGCAGCAAACCACATACAAAGTGCCTGTCATCTCAAACAAAGGCACATGGAAAAGCCCTCCGTGCTGATGTGATAATAAAACAGGCGGTTTCTCCACAGAAGGTTTGTGAACTAAATCACAAAGGAGAACAAATTACACATATTCAGGTGATTCCCAAAGTGGTTTGATGTTCGAATACATTATATAAAAAGTTATCTTGGCAATGATAGCAGTAACATTTCCTCCAGTCGTTCACAGGAAATAAGGTATACGACCTGAAGCACTGTGATATCATATGCTATAACAACCATACCAAGTATTTCCACTTCCATGACGCTCCTGATAACACCAACTGTTCCAGAGACGACCCTTCATTGGTAAGTCCTGTCGACGCCCGAAGTCCCAAAGCCTATTTAGGCTGCATTCAGAAAATAATGGTCGTGTTCTAAGCAGCAATGGCGAGCGGTAAGACTTGTTAGTGTAATTCGTTTTCGTTTCGCTTTAAAGGGGCAGTGCAACGATTTTAATGTTGAAAGAGTTTGCAGTTCTGCATTTTTTTATTTTCTTTATCCAAGCACAAGTGACCAAAAGCGCGTCACTTTGAACCGAAGAACTGATATTCCGCTGCGTAATCACACACTCACACACACACACACACATAAAATTATTTGTCGAACTTTAGCAGGCGTGTGGTGCTTACGGGAACTACAGTGACACCGTCTCTGGGGGCACGAGGAAGTCGACAAAAACCAACCCCCTCCACTGCTACGCTCGCCGTCAGTTCCGTGGCAAACCGTCTTATGTGTTGATCGCTCGCCGCGACCTTGGACGATGTTAACCTTTGAGAAGTCGGCAGTCGCGGAGGAAGCGGCTAGGGTCTCTGAAGGGGGAACCCAACGGGAAACCAGGTGATCCCCTAGAGGACGTCACTCGAAAGACTACTTGGAGAGTTGAGAGTCACTTTGACCTTCGATTTGTTTCATATTTTTTAAATAAAAACGAGCGCGCTCAAGAAGATTCAGAAAATACACTCTTGAAGCCGCAAGCGGCTCGTCTTAAAAGGGTCCAATTTTCTTCTTTTTTATACGGAGGGACTTTGGGGAGGTTATTCTTCAGCCAATGGTGGATCAGCTGTAGATGTCCACTATATCTATGGCTCCACCCTTAGTTACTTTCTCAGGCACGCTCGCACACACACGCACTGCACAAACACTGGCGATCATGATGCTGCTTCAGGGACGCGTCTTCGAACCGGCCGTCAACCGGTAATGGACGGCCGATGATCCCTTGGACCCGGCGGCGACCGAAGACGATGCCAGCGGTTTGTCGTCACTTGACACTTGGTGGTCATTTAATTCATGCGGCGCTGAGGACAACAGGGCGTCCTCTAGCTTGGGCCCATAATCCCTGTCTAGACGATCCGCCGGGTTTTCTACCAGTCGAGGGAGTGCGGGAAGAGCGAAGCACCCTACAAGATCATTCTTAACAGCCCGAGTGTACCGGCTGCCTTTGGGAAAAGGGGTGCCCGTGACGTTACACAGCTTTGGGCGTCTTTGTCGGGCATACTCAAGGTGAGGCAAGAGGGCGTTAGTGCAGGTGGTCCCGACTGATCCCTGGCACCATTGCTCCTGATGCTTCTTCCCCGACGTGGCGACAGTGCGACGGCAGACAGACCCTTCACGCGCTCACAGGTCCTCAGGGCTTGGGTGACCTTGGATAAGGAACGTACACTCATCCATCGTATCCGATGTTTCCCGCCATCAGTTGGGGCTGCAGCTCAGGAGCCTCGCTAGTAGCGGCTTCGGATCTTCCATTCTTTAATTAGGAGAAATCTTTCGACAATACTAGGCAGGTGGGTTGGTGCGTCAGTTGACCCTCGCCCCAGGCCAGACGTTACACCGGTGACGTAGCAAACGCACAAAGTCGACGAGCACCGTGACGTTGCACCTTTGACTCTACTTGTTTAGTTCCATTGAATTATAGCGTCGGCTGCGGTTGAATTTAAGATAAAACCTAATATGAACGAATGAGAAAGGATCGATATTGGGGTTACATGACGCGTCAATGTCCCCTATCGCTTGCCCCGGAAAAGCTATTGCACTCTGAGGTCGATACATGTCCTTGTCCCGTCATTCTTTGCCTCAATATCGTCTGCTATGTGGAGAGCAAGTCGTCTGCTTCTTGCGAAGGACTTACGGTGACGTCAGAATGACACCGAGTTCTGATTGGCTTTGATTGGGAGGATAGTGGGTAGACCTAAATAGTAGATGCCTTGAGGTCCACCCGCTATTTTTTTCAGTCAGCCAATAAGAGCTCGGCGTTCTGGCGTCATCGCAACCCATGTGCAAGAAGCAGACGAACTTGCGCTCCACATACTCACTGGCAGAACAAGAACGGTAGGCCGTGTTATTTAGAGATGCTCGTTGCCTTCCGCCGTGATTTAGGGGTTGGGGGAGGGAGTAAAGTTTGTTTTACCCATAAGTGTTTCGATGTGCCAAATCCTGATGTCACAAAAGAAATAATCTTTTATGGTCGCTTGTGTCGAAGAAAGCAAGGCATGG
The DNA here is from genome assembly GCA_013358835.2 of Ixodes persulcatus. Lineage (NCBI taxonomy): Eukaryota > Metazoa > Arthropoda > Arachnida > Ixodida > Ixodidae > Ixodes > Ixodes persulcatus. The sequence goes on from JABSTQ010000195.1 coordinate 60,956, forward strand.
GCATGCACTGGACAATTTTCACGTAAAGAAGACACCGAGTGGCTAAAACTCCCAACTGCGGTTGGTGTATGGGATGGGAGCATTGATACCTTTCCTGCCTCCTCTGCGGCTGACCCGAGTCGCGGAAGGGGCAGGAGATGTACTGCAACCATTCTTCCGGACGCCGACCCAAGTTTGAGCTTTCGCACCCGCGAGAGGAAGGCCTGCGCATGTGTAGAACCTTTTTTTTTTTTTTAAAGTCCAGTCCCCGACATTGACCTAAAATACGCGTGAGCTGAATAGAAAACGTCCAGTTACCTGTTAGGGAAGGAAAAGGTACAATAGCTGTGGTTATCCAACAAAAGAGCTGCTTCACGGTCAACTCAATGGAGACTGTATTCCAGATGTAGACAAGCTAAAGCTTCAGATCAAGATATTTTTTTTCCTCGTGAAGCTTGTATCCTATTTTTTTTTTGTTTGAAGAGAGCTCCCACCGACTACGGTGTTCCTCTTCGGAGTTCATTGGAATATATATATATATACATACAGAGTGTCGAACCGGAACCGAACCGAACCGAAAACCGGAACCTAACCGTTACTTTTAGCCGAACCGGAACTGCACCGCACAGAAATCTTCGCCGCCATCTTTGAACTGAACCGGAACTGAAAGGGAAAAAAAATATAACGGTAACCGGTTCAAAACGGTACACGGTACTTTTTTTTATTACAAAATGAGTGTTTGAGAAGTAAAAGTGAGCAGCTGTATTTCTATGTAGTGATCAAATTGTCATAGACCGAATTGCAATGTTTGAGAAATTGTGAGTGTTCGTGGCGCTTTTGTATTTGCACTACGATTAATCGTGTGTCACATGGTCGCGTGGCGTCATGGTGTCAAGATATGCTGTCAAATAATGTCAAGTCACGTGGCCCCGCGACGTAGTCGCGTGACTCACCGCGTCAAGTCGACTTAAATTCTGAACGTCAATATAGTCCGTTGCAACTCAAGAATGTAGGGCGAGGGAAAGGAAGGCCAGGGAGGAGGAAGCAGGAAGAACGCTGGAGCGAGGAAGAGGTTTCCCCCTCTTGTCTCCAACGTTTCGTCTGCTTCTTCCTCCCGGCCTTCTTTTCCCTCGCCCTACCTTCTTGAATTGCAACGGACTATAGATGTATTAGCGTTGTTGACACCATGACGTCACATGCCATCACGAATTCTCACCGCGAGTCCTGTGACACCGTGACGTACTCGATTGTCATGAGCCCAAGTTGAGTGCTCGGGTTCTTGACAATCTGCATCACCAACAAACATTCGTATTTGCTCGTGTTCTATCAAAGGTAAAATAGCCGAACTCTAACAATGTCTAAAAATCAACCCATGCTTTATTCTTTGCCAACCCCAGCGCATGCCTATGATGAACACTGGCGGTATACAGTTAGTGTCAGATTACATCGCCGCTTGTTCTAATAGCGAGTTGAGGAGGGGAAAGTTTTTTCTTTCCTTTATTTTTAGAGCGCAGCTCTTAGGCGCCCGTTTCCGGCTTGAGCGGCGTCGGCGTCGGCGTCGCCGTCGGCATAGCCGTCGGCGTCGGCATCGGCGTAACCGCAAGGTCACGTGACCCTGGTCACGTGACCCCCTAGGCTACGTGACCCCCAGGTCACGTGACCCCCCCCATTTGACCCCCGAGGTCCCGTGAACCCCCAGGTCACGTGACCCCCGGCCACGTGACCTCCCTCCGAGGTCACGTGATTCCCCAGGTCACGTGGCCCCTCAGGTCACGTGACCACCCCGAGGTCACGTCACCCCCCCCCCCCCCCCCTCGAGGTCACGTGACCCCCCCCCCCCGCGCCTTCGCCCCCTCCTCAAGAGCTGCGCTCTAATTCGGTGTTACTGGGAGTTGTAAACGGCTTTCATTTTTTCTGCGTCTTGCATTGAGCGGAGAGAAAAACTAATGGGTGTTTTTGCAATCTATCAATGTCAGAGATTACCTCTTAGCGGTGTTTACTGAAAATACAATTTTTTTTTCATCAACCATTTTACATCTACACATCATTGAGGCGCCCGAACATGTTTTCGTTGTTGCTGAACTGTCTCCAGAAAGTTGTCCCCGAGAATCGAAGCATTGAAAGGACAAATATGGCTTATTAATCTGACGATAAATAGAACTACAAGCGTGTACGGCAGGGATACCTGAAGAGACGTCGGCAGCCGGTCAAAATCTCGCAGCTTTTGTTTAAAGTTCACAGTTTTTGGGTGCAAAATAAAAGAAAGGGAGGATTACTGTTAACAAATGACACAAATAAAATTGTCGAATCGGCGCCCACAAACGGAGGAGGGAGTCCCTCAAAAATTAGAAGTATTCCCTGGAGGAGCATCGTCAAATAAAAAAGGGGGGAAGGAGTGTTTAAAACATACTGTGTTGTAAAGGTTCCTCTGCTCCGCATCTTAGGCACAGAATAGACAGCGTGATCCTGCAAACCTACTTTGTTTGGAAAATCACTCCTGCCAGAAAGCGTGTTTTCGGGTGCCAGTCGCTCGCGCCGTTCCTCACGACGCTGCACCAAGCAAGAATAATTTTTGTTTCTGAATACATGGGTTGCACTGAGCGCGAACCTTCTACAGCGTGCATTTTGTACCACGGGATTTGATTTTCTCAGCAAAACGAAATCTCTGACCACAACACTTCGTTTCAGCTAAAGTCCAGACGCAGCCGATGATACAAGCGCGAGCATGCGGCCCTGAACAGTGCTTGCAGTGCACGAGCGCGCGTGCTTGGCAGGGACGCTGAAAGCCCGGAGATCGCGCTTGTAGCATTGGCTGCGTCTGTAGTTAAGCTAAAACGAAGTATAGCATATGCCATATAGTGCGACGATGTCACGTGCAAACCATGTTAACAGTCATGATGTGGAAAACCCGAGACTGTGGTAAAAGCAGAGAAACTTGGTCGAAGAAGAAAGACAGGGGAGACGAACGTCTCAGAAACGAACGTTTTTGAGACGTTCGTTTCCCCTGTCTTTCTTCTTCGACCAAGTTTCCCTGCTTTTACCACAGTCTCGGGTTTTCTACATCATGATCAACATCCACCAGCTCGCCTGCGCACTCACTGTTTTTTCATTTTAACAGTTCGGTTTTCTGGTGAAATGGACTGTTCTCAATACAATACTCGGTTTCACTTTAAGTGTGAGCGTAGCAGAAGCTATAAGAGCGAGCTCAGGGCTTTCAGCGTCCTTGCCGAGCATGCGCGCTCCTGGCAAGTAGTGAGGACCACATGCTTGCCCTTGTAGCATGTCGGCTGCATCTGGACTTGAAGGGGCAATGCAAAGCTTTTCTGACCATTTTTTTTTTTTTCATTTGCATCGCTTTCGCTCGAACTAGTGACTGGGATTCTAGCATCACATTAAACATAAATTATACAAGAAATCTAGACATATTCTGAACATAACAGATAAAAGAGGTTGAGAATTTTGAGCACATTTTCTTTTGTTAATGACGTCCTTGGTCTCAACCAATAAAGAACCGAAACGACAAGAGCGTGCAAAAACCACGAGATCTTTCTAAGCGTTGGAAATTAACATCCAGTTACGAAGATGTGAATGCACCACCAATTTATGGGTGTTCTAAGCAAATATTTCAGTGAGAGACACATGCTTGAAAAGATCAAAAGAGGTCCCTTGCGCCTATTCAGCCAGTCCTCCTCTAGAAGTCTATGTCGTCATTATCTGACGTTCTAAACCAATGTCGTCACTGAACGCTCGTGTTTGACACTGATAGGCACGCCGTTGAAAGCAGCATTTAGTTTTCTTCGTCCCTTTGCAATGCCCCTTTAAGCTGAAACGAAGTATAGCAAAAGGAGATATCCAAATTGTGAAGTTGTGCAGTATATATAGCAGTCTCGCGATGATATGGGGCAGCCTAATCAAATATTAGAGCGCGCACGACTGATAAAGCACAGAGTTTTAAAAATAGGCCCCAAAACAAGTGCATGTAAAGCCAAATATAACTTCAGCCTCCCGAGACAGTATTCTGCGAAGTTTCGAGCTCGTGCAGTCCGATGTCCAAATGTGATTTAAATTACGATTTTATGGTCTGTTCTTCGCGATATTTATGTGTAATTACGAATATCATTGCACGCACCTTTACTAGAGAAATACGGACCATAACCAACCAAGTCCCGAACAGTAAGAAGTCCGACGTTTCAAAACCGATGGGGTTTTTTCATCAGGGGCGACTATTTGCACGTGGAGAGCAGCAGCTTCTTCTATATCTACGGTGTGTCGTTTCTTCACTCACTTTTTTCTTCTTCAAGTGCCCTAGCCCGTTGACACACGCCGATGGTTAAGGGGCTGTCGACCTATTGAGCTTGACCTATTGAAACGTCGGGCCACTAAATGTTTAGGACTTGGTTTGTGAAGGTCTGCATTTGTCAGATTTTTGACTCAAACACGCGGAGTTCTGTCAAACGCGTTTACGTCTAAACATGCATCTCTATACATTTCTTTTTGCAGTAAGCCGTCGTGTATGGTATTATTTAGAAGAACATCATTTATTATTTCTCTTTCTGCACATTTCGTGTGTTTGCCTTCAGATCTATAACGTGAGCACATAGTTCTTTTTGGCATACCCCGCGACCCAGTGTTTCACACTGCCAAACAGCGAACAAAAAAGCACGTTCCGCAGACTCAACAGATGGCGTATTTTCGAGTTATGTGAACTTCATACAGTCAAATTTATTGATGACAATAACAAATATTTTATTACTGCCTGCAAACTTGACAACATAAAGGGCCGATCAACCCAAAGATATACATCATAAGTAAATGCACCCCCAAATTATCTGAATTATGCTCTGCAGATCTTTTCCGGCTTTATCCTCGAGAGGCACGTGTCTAAGTGATTTGGGAGAAACTTGGACATTTTTTTTTTTATTTTAAAGTTGATTTAAATAACGTGTTACTGGCGCATATTCATCTTCTCAAACATATAGAAGTCTGTTGCTTCGTTTATTTGATGAACAACAATTTATTGTGTTTGTGGGCTGGATGGAAACAAAGTACACAGTGGCGCGTGGCGTTAATGACGATTGCGCACGCGGACCGTCAGAAAGTGACCAATTAAGTAGCTGTAATGTTGAGTAGACTATGAAATAGTACTTTGATCTATTTAACAAAAAAAAAGGTGATTCTTATTTGCAAATTGAATTGACCGGAATCTTGTCAAGAACAAACCTCAAACGCCAAGCTATGATGTTCAGTTCGGTGCGCGCTATTTTAGGCCAGATTTGATCTGAGTACGAAGGTCACTCTTTTCTGCATGATTATTCGCCTGCATCACGGTGCTGAGTGTAAACGATATTGGTCAGAAAAGCAAGCGCTGTGATTGCCTCTTAGTGTTTCTATAAAAGGTAGAATAAAAGGGTTTGTCCTAAAACGTTTCTGAGATTTTGAAAATATTATTGCTTTTAGCTCAGTAGCGTCGTCATCATATATATTGGGAAACGTATTTTATAAATTAGACTTCTGGATATATATGACGAGGGCGTGCCCATTTCATGATTTTAGCGGTTTAAACCGGTTCGAACCGGTTCGAACCGTTATTTTGTGCTCCCCGGAACTGAACCGGAGCTGAACCGAAAGCCGTGAACCCGCACCGGAACCGAAGCGATAAAAATTTCGGTTCGACACTCTTATATATATATATATATATATATATATATATATATATATATAGAGAGAGAGAGAGAGAGAGAGAGAGAGAGAGAGATATTGTTACGGTGTTACCGTTGAAGGAGTGGTTCAGCTAGGAGCCAGTGTCTGACGGTCGGCTTTTTATTTGGAACTGCCGGGCTCAGCTCGAGCTGTCGCGCGCCCTCTTTTTCTTCTTCTAAGTAACTTTACCCCCCCTCTTTTTCGCGGTCGTCCCGACCGCAATTAACGAAGGATGCTATTTTTTTGTTTTTGTAATGAGGGCGGTGGGTCGGGGGGTGTAGGGCTTCATGCGGGCGACGTGGACTACATCGGAGGTTGCTCGGCGTCGGTCAGTAGTGTCTTGCTGTTGCTGCATGTGGTATGAAAGGTCGGATAGTTTGCGCACGACTACGTACGGGCCTGGTGTCGTTGAGGTGTCCAGAGTAAAACAAGGTTACCTATTTCATATGAAACGGGGCGGTGAGTCTTGTTATACCGTCGGCATTGGCGTTGCTGGGATGTACGTGTGCGTAGCCGGGCAAGTTGGCGCTCCTCTTCAGCACGGCACACGAGATGTGCTACAGTGTCGGGAAGTTTGTCATTTTGACGGTAAGGTAGGAGCGTGTCCAAGAATGTGGTGGGAGGGCGATTATGGAAAAGATAAAATGAAGAATAGCCGTGAGTGTCTTGAACAGCAGTGTTGTATGCGTAAGTAACGAACGGAAGAACAGCATCCCATTGGCGTTGGTCAGACTGGACATACATGAAAATTATATGGGAATGGTGCGATTGAAACGTTCCACCAAGTCATTTGTTTGTCGATAATATGCTGTTGTGGGTCTATGAATGTTTCCACAGAGATGTAATAGTTTTTGTATCACCTGGGAGAGAAATACTGTTCCTCGATCGCTCAGTATGTGACGAGGGGAGCCGTGTCGCAGAATAATATTGTGCAAGAAAAATGTCGCGACTTGGTCCGAGTTTGCGGACTGCAAGGCAGCGGTTTCTGCATAAATTGACAAATGGTCCATGGCAACAATGACCCAGCGGTTACCGTTGTGTGTAAGAGCGAGGGGTCCCAACAGGTCGACACTGATGCGTTCAAATGGGCAGTGAGGTGGATCGAGAGGATGGAGAAGTCCAGCTGGTGCGGTCGTTGGCCTTTTTCGTCGCTGACATTGGACGCATGATGCTACGTACTTGGAGATGTCGCGGTACATGCCGTACCAGTAGAAGGTATTGCGCACACGCATATAAGTATTAATAAAGCCCAGGTGTCCATCTGTGGGGTCATCATGTAGAGCACCTAAGATATCAGGTCGGCGATGTCTTGGAACGACAAAGAGCAGAGTAGGACCATGTGGGTCAAAGTTGCGACGATACAGTACGTCATTCTGCATTGTGTAGGGGCCAACAAGCCGTTGTTCGTGGCGGGTGAGGTGGGTTTTGTTCAGACAGTTGAAAATCTGTTGTAAGTGTGGGTCTCTCCTTTGTTCCTGAGCAAAACCGAAACTAGAGGTCAAAGCAATTGCGGCAACAGCAGAAAAGGGAGTTTCTGGGGAGGGTGGGATGGGACTCCGAGATAAGCAGTCAGGCGCGTCGTGTTGTTTCCCAGACTTAGAGAATATAGAGACGTCGTATTCTTGGAGTTTCAGTGCCCATCGTCCCAGACGTTGTGAGTGCTGACGCACTCGAAGTTGCGGAGCCAGTCATCCACGTCATCGCTTCCGAAGCCGCCGAAGGTGGGAGGGTCTCGCTGTCGGTAGGGGACGGAGCCAGCACGGAAATTTTGAGTGCCTGACGCCTCACCTCGAGACATTGTTGGGGCAAGCCGCTTCAAACTTCGGAGAAGCGTTGTGGTTAGTGAGCGAAGAGGCGCAGGGGACGCACCTCCACCAAAATGTTACGGTGTTACCGTTGAAGGAGTAGTCCAGCTAGGAGCCAGTGTCTGGCGGTCGGCTTTTTATTTGGAACTGCCGGGTGCAGCTCGAGCTGTCGGGCGCCCCCTTTTCCTTCTTCTAAGTAACAATATATATATATATATAATCCAAAAGCATGAAACCCTATTGATAACTCAAAATCGACTAGGTAGTCAAAAGCGTACAGTCTCCGTACAGGCCTCCTACAATATAAACGACCCGTTCACTGATGCAGTCGATGGGGCGGTGATAAGCTTACTTTGGTCGAAGAAACCTTATTCTAAGACCAAGAGCGGAACAGAGCTGCATTTATATACCCAATGCGCTCTTTCAAAACAAGTCCACGCTAGCCTACGAAAGCCGTGGGCACAGCGCATGCGCAGAAACCAGATTAGTGCCAAATGAAGCTTGCGCGCATGCGCCGTGCCAACAGCAGCGCCACTGCAGCAGCGTAATGCCAGGGCCGCCAGCCGTTGTACAGATAGGGGCCGTAAGGACTAACAGTTTTGCCACGCCTTGCGAAAGTCGAATTCAAAACATACTTACCTGAGATTGCGCACGCGAACGTATTGTTTGCCAAGAAGTCTAATGTAAAGTTTTCTCTAGAGTTCAACTCAGAAGTAGTGAAATATTACTAAAATAAAGCAAAATCCGAGGCCGATTATTTCCTTTGTCCTAGACCAGCCTGCTTATCGTCTGTACGCTGGCTTAGGAGCTTGCTCCCGGGTGGCTTGCTGAACGCAAAACCGCCGAGAACCATTAGTAGAGGCTGGCGATGAGGAATATAGTCGCGATAATGAATACTTTTAATGAAATATATGAACAATGACCACCTGGGACCAAGCTCACAAATCAGTGTGCAGACGACAAACGTCCTCTATATATGGTGTTTTCAGATGAGTTCGGCCGATAATGTCCGGTGACCGTTTTTAATTTTAACGAAAAAAATATATTTTGTAGACTCCATACCCATCCGAACCAAACTGAAAGTTCAGGTTTTGCGAAAAAATGTTTTGTACTTGCGAAAAAAAATTAGAAGCACGCTCCCTGCGAATTCCACGAATTTGGCATTTGGGTCACCTGTCCCAAATAGAAATTTTTACTGACAAACTAAGTATAAAGAGAATTATCTCAAAATCTTTATTAATAAGTTTCGACGTTGTTAATTTCTAGATAAAAAAATTTACCGACGTGGCACATTCGGCAAAAGTATTTAATTTGTTTTTCCTCCGCATCTATAAATACCAGAACTTTCAAACTTTGCCAGCGTGTTGTCCTTTATCTTGTTAAGATTCGCGCTTATATGGCTGTCCAGGGCAGCAAAATAAATTTATGAGAAGCGCTCAAATGCAGTCATTTTAATAATAACGCGTTATTTTGAAACTCAATTAGAAAAAGGCCATCTTCAATTTTCTTAATCTCTCCCACATTAAGGCCAATGAAGTTACTAACAAAGTATACAAAAATGTGTTGCATTTTATTTTCTGTATTTGAAATGACAAAACTAGAAATATGACCAAATTGAAGCTACCGCAGCACCGTAAATGGGGCCTATAGATACACAGAAATGACAAATTCACTAATTTCACAAAGCGTAAAAATGCTCGAGATGGTCAGAAATAAACACATTGACGGCACAGAGGCGGACGGGGGTTTTAAATTGAGAATTCTTACGGCGTATTGCATAAGACTGGAAGAAATTGCGCGCGGTCCGGAGCGATCGAGAGGCTCTCTCCCATGTCGCATACTTCGCAGGGCCTGTTTTCAATAGCCGGCATGTAGGGTTTCTGTGCACGCCACGTAAAGGAAGCGACCTGAGCGGCCCCGCTTAACAGATGTTTATCTCAGCTATTTGCCTGGCGGTAGCATGATAGCGGTGGCACCGAGGCAAAATATGCTGAGTCAGTGGCCTGGGGACGTTTGCGCGGCGCCTCATATTTCCTGGAAGAGAGCGACTGCACACGCTCAGAACGCCGTCCACATCCCAGTAGATAAAGGTAGTAGCGCCCCGACGAAGGATCGTTTTTGCTGCCTTTTTTTTTTAATTTTTATCGCCATTGAGTTAAACTGTCAAAAAAAAAAAAGACATACAATCTTATTTTTTTTTAAATCGACGTTCGCTTGCCCAACTTGATGTATGTACGATTAGAATGCGAATTCTGCAAGGCGTACCAATTATGTTATTACCCTATAGAGACACCCCGAGCAAAACCCAGAACAGCCCGTAACATCGCCTCGTCGAATGGGACTTATTCACTGGTGATGACTGTATCTCTCTTGCACGTATGTCCCATGTACCGCCTCAAGTAACCTCGTTTTATCTTCCAGGTCTGCGTCAACAAAAAATGCCAGAAGATTCCTCCTGACGTGAAGATCTACAGGATAAGACCTACACAAGGACAATAACTTTCCAGCGCTTAACTATGTAGTATAAATCGAGCTCTAGGTGTGGCGGGACTTCTAAATAAATAAATTAAATATTGACAGCTACCTTTACCTTGAAGGTCATGGAATGCATGAAATGCTTTGAAACACCCTCGGAGTAACATCACCTGGGGTTATCTAGGAGGTGTTGCTAGGAGGGGCAAAGGGTAAGGAGAGAAAATGAGAGGGAAGGGAGGAAAGGAGAGGCGTGACGGGGGAATAGCTGTGTGACGTGACGTATATTTTCCCGCTACATTTAGCGGGGAAACCGAATGGTTGTGTAGGTCACGTGACGTCGATTTCCCCCACTATATTCAGCAGGGAAACTGGATTGGTGTCTAGGTCACAAGACCTGAATGTTTCCCCTAAATTTAATGGCTAACTGATTTTGTTGTATAGGTGACGTGACGTCAATTTCCCGCTAAATTTAGCGGGGAAACTGAATCGACGATGTGGCCATAAGCCAGAACATCATCTAAGCGCGAATTTGCCCCGCCAAATTTAGCGGGGAAACTGAGTTGACGCATCGGTCTCGTGCCGTAAACTTTTCTCAAGGTGTGTATGTCACGTGACGCCATTTTCCAAGCTAAATATAGCGGAAAATGCACGGACGGACGGACAGACGAACGAACAGACGGACGGACACAATTTTGGGATTTGAGGGATAGCGTCAAAAAGCCTTTCATACTATTTAACCCCTTAATCGTTTTGTGTGTGTGTGTGGGCGATTGGGGGGGGGGGGGGAAGGGGGTGGGGAGAGTTATCACTCTCGACGGCTTAATCGTTTTCTAAGAAATTACATTGTTGCCTTCAGACAAAATGGGAGTAATATTTAAAAATATTCAGTGCTGCCATTTGTTGCCAGAGCGGCCAACTAAGCAATGAGCGAGCCTGGTTTGTCCAAAGCGGTTGAGTGCGTGAACTGGGGAAAGCAGACAAACTATGCCCATCCTGAACGGTCTGTGTATGGCTCCACGCTGACATGCTAGGCTCGTCCAAAACGGTAAAGGGGTTAACGCTAGCCCCGTCCTTCACATAAACAAAGATGTTTTCTAGGAAAACGTCATCGAAGCAAACATCGTTCGCCTAAAGTTAAGACAAGTATAAGCTATACTTTTATTCACAATGTGTCCGACCGCAGCCAACGCTACGATTCGAATGAGCCAATCAAGCTGCCCCAAAAGTGCATCGTCATGGCTCGCGTCGTCTTTGTGCGTTTTCTACCACCAACTGAACCAATCACGCGCAGTGAATGCGCCGGTATCCTGCACTTTTTCTGTCCGTGATTTGTTTAACTGGTGAGAGTCAACGCACAAAGGCGATGATCACAATGACGATGCACTTTTGGCTCTGTCCGATTGAATTGGTTGTGTGTTGGTTGCGTTCAGACTTCATGCCGAAACGGAATATAGTATATTTTTCTTTCCAGCGTTTTACTCGATTGAACCGCGTGAAGTCCTAAAAAAATGATCATTCGCTGATTTGCCCTATTGGAAGCGTGCGACAAGACGGTAGCGCCACGGTGCGGCTCTTAGTGGAAGCATTTCGCATTGAAAACAGCCGGAATGGCATAGACATGTATTCTGCAGCAGTCAACCTTTGTTTCTAATAGATGTCACCTTACCGGACCACAGCGTAATACAAAAAATTGGGGGCCACACTCGGCGCTAACGTTTTTATACGAGAACTGGAAATCGAGAACACAAACCTCCGTTATGCAACGAGAAAAACCGCGAGCCGAAAAAGACGACTCGTGCGGCTCGTGCGAGCTCCGGTACCGCGCGTGCGAGCGCGAGGAGAAGGAGATCAGAATAAAAAAGAAAGGAAGTTCTGCATGGAATCTCGGAGGTTGACGTGTCTTTCCTGAGCTCGGAGCCCATTTCTCTTGACGACCACAACGAATCGTCACATATGGCGCCCGAACGGGGACCCGGGTCTTCAGCGAATTCACGCTGACAACCTATGTGGGGACGGCGCTCACTTCGACCAGGTCTCCACCAACCACTGTCGCTTGGACGGCCAAGGTTTCAAGGTAACTCCAAGATGGCGGAACGTTCCATCGAAGCTTTCCGAAGGCTGGATGACGACGCCAAGGACGCCGCATACCAATCAGTCGTCAGCGACACGGAGATCCTGAAAGCCGAGGTGGATCAGCTACTCCTACAACTAGCAGAGCTCAAGAACGCGACCTCAGCACAACCGATCGACCAGCTGGAGGACATATCGCGCCCTTGTGACGACGCCACCAACAGACAACTACAGGCAACAGAGAATTTGATCTGCGGACTGCTGGCGCATGTCGTGGATCGTCTTGATCAGCTCGAGGAAAAGATGAGGAGAACTTCATCGGCCGAATCGCTGTGCAGCGCAATCTCTATCGAAGACGTTTCCGAGAGCGAGTCCGCCAAGAAAAAGAAGCCCAAGGCACCCAAGAAAAAGGCTCCTGCTCAAGCTGAGTCAGCCGCAGATACTGCCGTCACACCAGACCGGCCGACAAAGTCGCTGACCAACGTGGCTGTCAGCTCGGTTCCTCAGCTAGGCAAGGACGTCCTCGCCTGGTTTCACCAGATGGATTTTTGGTTCCAGACGTTTAAAGTCGCACCGAGTGAGGCCATCCCATTGATTGTATCCAAGCTACCATCTAAGGACTTTATGTGGGTGAGGTACCACCTGAAGACAACCAAGGTAACGACGTGGGAGCAAATGAAGACCGCTTTTCGTCGTCGTTACAACCTGGACAACGAAGTTGCAGCGAAACAGAAGATGTTCGGCGCAAGTCAGCGTTCGGGAGAGTCCTGCACAGACTTCGCCTTCCGCAAACTGGACCTCATCGACGAGTGCAACTACCCAGAGACGGAGGCGGGGAAATGCAGGGTTATCCTGGCAACACTGTCTGACAAACCACGAAAGCACTACTTCGATAGACTCTTTGCTTCGTTGGATGAGTTGCTGGACTCATTCCTCCGCTTCGACCAGGTAGTCTTCAGCCAACCAAAGACACCGGCATTGACGGTAGCTGCAGAGCCAGCTCAGGCTGCGAAGATAACCAAGAAAGCGTCCTTCTTCCCGCTCTTGAAGCAGGACCGGTCGCCGCCTCGTCAGAACGCGGACGACGGCCATGGTCAGCAGCCTCGTTCTCCACGCGAGAAGCAAGAGAAGCAGCACGTGTCGCCTCAGCGCCCATCAAAAGCTTCTCAGAATTTTCGGCGTTCTTCGTTTCGTCACCCGGAAGTTCGTCCGCTGTGCCTCAATTGTAAGAAGAGCGGCCACTTCGTCACGCGGTGTCGTCAGGAGCTCACACCAGAATTTTTGGAGTGGCAACAGCGCTTCGAGTCCACTGCAGCACCGACGCAGGGAAACGACAAGCTGATGCCTCTGACGCCTGCGAGAGGTTATCAGTAGTTCGGCGCATCCCATGTGGTGCAGCAGTTCGGCACCAAAACAATTCAGGTTCAACTGAACGGACAGAATCTGACAGCTTTCTTGGATTCAGGGGCAATGAGAAGTTCCATCAACGTTTCCATCGCCGACCAGTTGCACCTTCTGATTCAACCTTTTTCTATCCGTCTCCATGGTGCAAGTGGTCAATACCTCTCGAACCTCGGCGAAGCGACTGCCACAGTGACAGCTGACGGACAGACGCTGAACCAGGCATTCATCGTGGTCCCACATCTGGAGGAAGAAAAGTTGCTCTTTGGTGACGATTTCCTGACAGCGTGCAAGGCCATGATCGTTTGGGGTGCAAATAGCTTCTCGATTCCTCCGCCTACGACATGTCATAAGGTCATCTTGGTTACGGAGCAGCTGATACCTTCGCGGTCCCGAAAGCTTGTTCAAGCACGCCTGAAGAATCCTGTCCGAGGGCAATCAACGAAGATAGAGGTGAGCGGCACAAAATTGCTCTACGACCGCCACTGCCTTCTAGTTGAACCCATGGTCATGGATGAGACCGAGAGCACGTTCTACGTACTCCTGGCCAACCCGTCGTCTCGACCAGTGGCTCTACCCTCTGATGCTACTGTCGGAGTCGCTAGGGGGGTCACAAGTTTCGAAGACATCGAGCTTAGCGACGACGAAACTGCGTCTATCTTAAGTTGCTCAAGCCTGCCTTCGCCAGAGGACCTGGATCGCCCGAATGCTTTGGAAATTGTCGGGCCTCAACATCAACCGCTATCGGTTGAGGGTGTCTCGTTCAACGTTGGTTCAACGCTGGCACCTGAAGGGCTTCAAAAAGTTCAAGAGCTTCTTGCGAAAAACATGGCTTGCTTCGCGCGAACCAACACTGACGTTGGAAACTGTCAACTTGAGCAGCACTCCATCCCGACAGGTAATGCGAGACCTATCTCCCAGAGACCACGTCGACTGTCGCCGGCGCAGCGTGATCTCGTCAAGGCGATGATCAAGGATCTCATCGATGCCCAGATTGTGTAACCATCGCGCAGTTCGTGGGCATCCCCCTTGGTCTTAGTCACGAAAAAGGACAAATAAACATGAATGTGCGTCGACTACAGAAGGATCAACGCGGTCACTGATGACACTCTCTACCCCTTTCCGCGAATCGAAGCGCTTCTACCCGATGACTGAACTTTTGGAATTTAGTGTGAGCACTTGTTTATAGGGTGGCTTCTCATTTAGGATCTTGTATGTACATATTTATTCACTTGCGTGCATATCTCAGAGCGCGGTATTTGTTTAATGTTGTATTGTTTTTGCCTCATGAAAGCGCACTGTCGGGTCGACAGTTTCTAAAACCCCGGCATGTGACGAGCTGAAAAAGACGACTCGTGCGGCTCGTGCGAGCTCCGGTACCGCGCGTGCGAGCGCGAGGAGAAGGAGATCAGAATAAAAAAGAAAGGAAGTTCTGCATGGAATCTCGGAGGTTGACGTGTCTTTCCTGAGCTCGGAGCCCATTTCTCTTGACGACCACAACGAATCGTCACACCAGCGTTTTACTCGATTGAACCGCGTGAAGTCCTAAAACAATGATCATTCGCTGATTTGCCCTATTGGAAGCGTGCGACAAGACGGTAGCGCCACGGTGCGGCTCTTAGTGGAAGCATTTCGCATTGAAAACAGCCGGAATGGCATAGACATGTATTCTGCAGCAGTCAACCTTTGTTTCTAATAGATGTCACCTTACCGGACCACAGCGTAATACAAAAAATTGGGGGCCACACTCGGCGCTAACGTTTTTATACGAGAACTGGAAATCGAGAACACAAACCTCCGTTATGCAACGAGAAAAACCGCCACGATAATATCAATTCCATTACGTATGGACCCTTTTATCGTGGGTAGCGCCATTTTTTAATACTGTAGCGCCATCTAGTGAGCGTCAGGTTCCGCGGCCATGCTGAGCGGTTAGAAACGTTGGCGAAAGCGCTCTTCGGGGCACCGCTCCCGCGTTTGCCTGTGCTAGTTGGGTATTACAAAGTGCTGGGTATCCAACTTAAGGCGCGTCTTGTGTTCTTGTGTGCCGGGGATGGCGTTTTTCAACTCATTGGGATCGTTTTCTGCTCCGCATTACGACATCCGCCACTGCGGTAATGCCGGGTAGAGCGACACTGAACGCGCCACCGATAGAAATCGAAGGTGAGTACTCAAAATATTGTATCAGTTCACAGCGATTGAATTTCTCTTCAGATTTTTTGCCATTTTAGATCCGACACCGATAATACATATATATATATATATATATATATACATATATATATATATATATATATATATATATATATACATATATATATATATACCCTATTGAAAATCCGGCAAAAACGTCCAGTGACATTCGGTGGAAACAGGTTAATTTCCACTAATTTTCACCAGAAACCAGCGTAGTTTACCAGTTTCTTGGTGGAAATATTACCGGCCGCCACTTCCAGTAACCAGATTTCGCTGTACCTTTTACCGGAACCACTTACGGTTAAAATCCGGCAAAAACTTCCAGTGACATTCGGCGGAAACTGGTTAATTTCCACTCATTTTCACCAGAAACCAGCGTAGCCACTTTCGCGGGAAGTTTACCAGAACCACTTTCGATTACCCGCCGCTAAAATCCTACCGGAAGCCATCGTTTGCCGGACACCGAGCATCATTGGAAGCCGACGCAAGGGGAACTGCTAAAGTCAAGGAGGGCAAGACGAGCAGGGGGACAGAGTTTGTAATGGCGGCCGCCAATGCAGCGGTATTCTCGTGAGTGAGTGTTTTAGCTCGAAACGACGTTGCAATTCTGTAAGAAGTGCGTGCAGCGAACTGTTTTGACGATCCAAAAAGGTGGGCAGCGATCACCGGCAACTTGATATTTGCGACAGGCAAAAGTCTGGGCCAGAGCAGGTACGAGACCACTCGAGCGGCATTCTCGTGAGTGCGAGTTTTAGCTCGGGACGACGTTGCAATCCTCAAAAAGTACGTGCAGTGAACTGTTTTGACAATCCAAAAAGGTGGGCACTTTCACCCGTTTTCATCCAAAACCAGTTTACCATGTCTTTGGTAGATTATTTGCCGGCAAACAGACTTCGCTGGAATGTCACCGGCAGCCACTTTCATATACCAGACGAC
>JABSTQ010000196.1:0-14393 GCA_013358835.2 Ixodes persulcatus
CTTTGGACCATATATTGCCCCGTCCGTCTAGATGGTTTGACGTGAGTTTCGTCGAGTTGCCTACGCTTTGAACCAGCGGGGCAGCCCTTTGAAGTATACAGGTACGCCTGGTCTGGCAACCCTAATATTAACGTCAAAAATTCGTATAAAATCAGCAATTCGTCCTACGAGTGTGCGCTTCGAAGCATACATTCGGCCCACCGAGCCCGTCATTTTACCACAATTCCAAGTTTTTCTATTTTGTTTCAAATAGGTGCCCGCCAGGTTCATTAAGTATGCATTTCAGAAATTCGTAGAAAATCAGCAATTTGTCCTACAAGTGCGTGCTTTGGACCATATATTGCCCCGTCCGTCTAGATGGTTTGACGTGAGTTTCGTCGAGTTCCTACACTTTGAACGAGCGGGGCAGCCCTTTCAAGTATACAGGTACACTTGGTCTGGCAACCCTAATATTAACGTCAAAAATTCGTATAAAATCAGCAATTCGTCCTACGAGTGTGCGCTTCGAAGCATACATTCGGCCCACCGAGCCCGTCATTTTACCACAATTCCAAGTTTTTCTATTTTGTTTCAAATAGGTGCCCGCCAGGTTCATTAAGTATGCATTTCAGAAATTCGTAGAAAATCAGCAATTTGTCCTACAAGTGCGTGCTTTGGACCATATATTGCCCCGTCCGTCTAGATGGTTTGACGTGAGTTTCGTCGAGTTCCTACACTTTGAACGAGCGGGGCAGCCCTTTCAAGTATACAGGTACACTTGGTCTGGCAACCCTAATATTAACGTCAAAAATTCGTATAAAATCAGCAATTCGTCCTACGAGTGTGCGCTTCGAAGCATACATTCGGCCCACCGAGCCCGTCATTTTACCACAATTCCAAGTTTTTCTATTTTGTTTCAAATAGGTGCCCGCCAGGTTCATTAAGTATGCATTTCAGAAATTCGTAGAAAATCAGCAATTTGTCCTACAAGTGCGTGCTTTGGACCATATATTGCCCCGTCCGTCTAGATGGTTTGACGTGAGTTTCGTCGAGTTGCCTACGCTTTGAACCAGCGGGGCAGCCCTTTGCAAGTATACAGGTACGCCTGGTCTGGCAACCCTAATATTAACGTCAAAAATTCGTATAAAATCAGCAATTCGTCCTACGAGTGTGCGCTTCGAAGCATACATTCGGCCCACCGAGCCCGTCATTTTACCACAATTCCAAGTTTTTCTATTTTGTTTCAAATAGGTGCCCGCCAGGTTCATTAAGTATGCATTTCAGAAATTCGTAGAAAATCAGCAATTTGTCCTACAAGTGCGTGCTTTGGACCATATATTGCCCCGTCCGTCTAGATGGTTTGACGTGAGTTTCGTCGAGTTGCCTACACTTTGAACGAGCGGGGCAGCCCTTTGAAGTATACAGGTACACTTGGTCTGGCAACCCTAATATTAACGTCAAAAATTCGTATAAAATCAGCAATTCGTCCTACGAGTGTGCGCTTCGAAGCATACATTCGGCCCACCGAGCCCGTCATTTTACCACAATTCCAAGTTTTTCTATTTTGTTTCAAATAGGTGCCCGCCAGGTTCATTAAGTATGCATTTCAGAAATTCGTAGAAAATCAGCAATTTGTCCTACAAGTGCGTGCTTTGGACCATATATTGCCCCGTCCGTCTAGATGGTTTGACGTGAGTTTCGTCGAGTTCCTACACTTTGAACGAGCGGGGCAGCCCTTTCAAGTATACAGGTACACTTGGTCTGGCAACCCTAATATTAACGTCAAAAATTCGTATAAAATCAGCAATTCGTCCTACGAGTGTGCGCTTCGAAGCATACATTCGGCCCACCGAGCCCGTCATTTTACCACAATTCCAAGTTTTTCTATTTTGTTTCAAATAGGTGCCCGCCAGGTTCATTAAGTATGCATTTCAGAAATTCGTAGAAAATCAGCAATTTGTCCTACAAGTGCGTGCTTTGGACCATATATTGCCCCGTCCGTCTAGATGGTTTGACGTGAGTTTCGTCGAGTTCCTACACTTTGAACGAGCGGGGCAGCCCTTTCAAGTATACAGGTACACTTGGTCTGGCAACCCTAATATTAACGTCAAAAATTCGTATAAAATCAGCAATTCGTCCTACGAGTGTGCGCTTCGAAGCATACATTCGGCCCACCGAGCCCGTCATTTTACCACAATTCCAAGTTTTTCTATTTTGTTTCAAATAGGTGCCCGCCAGGTTCATTAAGTATGCATTTCAGAAATTCGTAGAAAATCAGCAATTTGTCCTACAAGTGCGTGCTTTGGACCATATATTGCCCCGTCCGTCTAGATGGTTTGACGTGAGTTTCGTCGAGTTGCTACGCTTTGAACCAGCGGGGCAGCCCTTTGAAGTATACAGGTACGCCTGGTCTGGCAACCCTAATATTAACGTCAAAAATTCGTATAAAATCAGCAATTCGTCCTACGAGTGTGCGCTTCGAAGCATACATTCGGCCCACCGAGCCCGTCATTTTACCACAATTCCAAGTTTTTCTATTTTGTTTCAAATAGGTGCCCGCCAGGTTCATTAAGTATGCATTTCAGAAATTCGTAGAAAATCAGCAATTTGTCCTACAAGTGCGTGCTTTGGACCATATATTGCCCCGTCCGTCTAGATGGTTTGACGTGAGTTTCGTCGAGTTCCTACACTTTGAACGAGCGGGGCAGCCCTTTCAAGTATACAGGTACACTTGGTCTGGCAACCCTAATATTAACGTCAAAAATTCGTATAAAATCAGCAATTCGTCCTACGAGTGTGCGCTTCGAAGCATACATTCGGCCCACCGAGCCCGTCATTTTACCACAATTCCAAGTTTTTCTATTTTGTTTCAAATAGGTGCCCGCCAGGTTCATTAAGTATGCATTTCAGAAATTCGTAGAAAATCAGCAATTTGTCCTACAAGTGCGTGCTTTGGACCATATATTGCCCCGTCCGTCTAGATGGTTTGACGTGAGTTTCGTCGAGTTCCTACACTTTGAACGAGCGGGGCAGCCCTTTCAAGTATACAGGTACACTTGGTCTGGCAACCCTAATATTAACGTCAAAAATTCGTATAAAATCAGCAATTCGTCCTACGAGTGTGCGCTTCGAAGCATACATTCGGCCCACCGAGCCCGTCATTTTACCACAATTCCAAGTTTTTCTATTTTGTTTCAAATAGGTGCCCGCCAGGTTCATTAAGTATGCATTTCAGAAATTCGTAGAAAATCAGCAATTTGTCCTACAAGTGCGTGCTTTGGACCATATATTGCCCCGTCCGTCTAGATGGTTTGACGTGAGTTTCGTCGAGTTCCTACACTTTGAACGAGCGGGGCAGCCCTTTCAAGTATACAGGTACGCCTGGTCTGGCAACCCTAATATTAACGTCAAAAATTCGTATAAAATCAGCAATTCGTCCTACGAGTGTGCGCTTCGAAGCATACATTCGGCCCACCGAGCCCGTCATTTTACCACAATTCCAAGTTTTTCTATTTTGTTTCAAATAGGTGCCCGCCAGGTTCATTAAGTATGCATTTCAGAAATTCGTAGAAAATCAGCAATTTGTCCTACAAGTGCGTGCTTTGGACCATATATTGCCCCGTCCGTCTAGATGGTTTGACGTGAGTTTCGTCGAGTTCCTACACTTTGAACGAGCGGGGCAGCCCTTTCAAGTATACAGGTACACTTGGTCTGGCAACCCTAATATTAACGTCAAAAATTCGTATAAAATCAGCAATTCGTCCTACGAGTGTGCGCTTCGAAGCATACATTCGGCCCACCGAGCCCGTCATTTTACCACAATTCCAAGTTTTTCTATTTTGTTTCAAATAGGTGCCCGCCAGGTTCATTAAGTATGCATTTCAGAAATTCGTAGAAAATCAGCAATTTGTCCTACAAGTGCGTGCTTTGGACCATATATTGCCCCGTCCGTCTAGATGGTTTGACGTGAGTTTCGTCGAGTTCCTACACTTTGAACGAGCGGGGCAGCCCTTTCAAGTATACAGGTACACTTGGTCTGGCAACCCTAATATTAACGTCAAAAATTCGTATAAAATCAGCAATTCGTCCTACGAGTGTGCGCTTCGAAGCATACATTCGGCCCACCGAGCCCGTCATTTTACCACAATTCCAAGTTTTTCTATTTTGTTTCAAATAGGTGCCCGCCAGGTTCATTAAGTATGCATTTCAGAAATTCGTAGAAAATCAGCAATTTGTCCTACAAGTGCGTGCTTTGGACCATATATTGCCCCGTCCGTCTAGATGGTTTGACGTGAGTTTCGTCGAGTTCCTACACTTTGAACGAGCGGGGCAGCCCTTTCAAGTATACAGGTACACTTGGTCTGGCAACCCTAATATTAACGTCAAAAATTCGTATAAAATCAGCAATTCGTCCTACGAGTGTGCGCTTCGAAGCATACATTCGGCCCACCGAGCCCGTCATTTTACCACAATTCCAAGTTTTTCTATTTTGTTTCAAATAGGTGCCCGCCAGGTTCATTAAGTATGCATTTCAGAAATTCGTAGAAAATCAGCAATTTGTCCTACAAGTGCGTGCTTTGGACCATATATTGCCCCGTCCGTCTAGATGGTTTGACGTGAGTTTCGTCGAGTTCCTACACTTTGAACGAGCGGGGCAGCCCTTTCAAGTATACAGGTACACTTGGTCTGGCAACCCTAATATTAACGTCAAAAATTCGTATAAAATCAGCAATTCGTCCTACGAGTGTGCGCTTCGAAGCATACATTCGGCCCACCGAGCCCGTCATTTTACCACAATTCCAAGTTTTTCTATTTTGTTTCAAATAGGTGCCCGCCAGGTTCATTAAGTATGCATTTCAGAAATTCGTAGAAAATCAGCAATTTGTCCTACAAGTGCGTGCTTTGGACCATATATTGCCCCGTCCGTCTAGATGGTTTGACGTGAGTTTCGTCGAGTTCCTACACTTTGAACGAGCGGGGCAGCCCTTTCAAGTATACAGGTACCCTTGGTCTGGCAACCCTAATATTAACGTCAAAAATTCGTATAAAATCAGCAATTCGTCCTACGAGTGTGCGCTTCGAAGCATACATTCGGCCCACCGAGCCCGTCATTTTACCACAATTCCAAGTTTTTCTATTTTGTTTCAAATAGGTGCCCGCCAGGTTCATTAAGTATGCATTTCAGAAATTCGTAGAAAATCAGCAATTTGTCCTACAAGTGCGTGCTTTGGACCATATATTGCCCCGTCCGTCTAGATGGTTTGACGTGAGTTTCGTCGAGTTCCTACACTTTGAACCGAGCGGGGCAGCCCTTTCAAGTATACAGGTACCCTTGGTCTGGCAACCCTAATATTAACGTCAAAAATTCGTATAAAATCAGCAATTCGTCCTACGAGTGTGCGCTTCGAAGCATACATTCGGCCCACCGAGCCCGTCATTTTACCACAATTCCAAGTTTTTCTATTTTGTTTCAAATAGGTGCCCGCCAGGTTCATTAAGTATGCATTTCAGAAATTCGTAGAAAATCAGCAATTTGTCCTACAAGTGCGTGCTTTGGACCATATATTGCCCCGTCCGTCTAGATGGTTTGACGTGAGTTTCGTCGAGTTCCTACACTTTGAACGAGCGGGGCAGCCCTTTCAAGTATACAGGTACACTTGGTCTGGCAACCCTAATATTAACGTCAAAAATTCGTATAAAATCAGCAATTCGTCCTACGAGTGTGCGCTTCGAAGCATACATTCGGCCCACCGAGCCCGTCATTTTACCACAATTCCAAGTTTTTCTATTTTGTTTCAAATAGGTGCCCGCCAGGTTCATTAAGTATGCATTTCAGAAATTCGTAGAAAATCAGCAATTTGTCCTACAAGTGCGTGCTTTGGACCATATATTGCCCCGTCCGTCTAGATGGTTTGACGTGAGTTTCGTCGAGTTCCTACACTTTGAACGAGCGGGGCAGCCCTTTCAAGTATACAGGTACACTTGGTCTGGCAACCCTAATATTAACGTCAAAAATTCGTATAAAATCAGCAATTCGTCCTACGAGTGTGCGCTTCGAAGCATACATTCGGCCCACCGAGCCCGTCATTTTACCACAATTCCAAGTTTTTCTATTTTGTTTCAAATAGGTGCCCGCCAGGTTCATTAAGTATGCATTTCAGAAATTCGTAGAAAATCAGCAATTTGTCCTACAAGTGCGTGCTTTGGACCATATATTGCCCCGTCCGTCTAGATGGTTTGACGTGAGTTTCGTCGAGTTGCTACGCTTTGAACCAGCGGGGCAGCCCTTTGAAGTATACAGGTACGCCTGGTCTGGCAACCCTAATATTAACGTCAAAAATTCGTATAAAATCAGCAATTCGTCCTACGAGTGTGCGCTTCGAAGCATACATTCGGCCCACCGAGCCCGTCATTTTACCACAATTCCAAGTTTTTCTATTTTGTTTCAAATAGGTGCCCGCCAGGTTCATTAAGTATGCATTTCAGAAATTCGTAGAAAATCAGCAATTTGTCCTACAAGTGCGTGCTTTGGACCATATATTGCCCCGTCCGTCTAGATGGTTTGACGTGAGTTTCGTCGAGTTCCTACACTTTGAACGAGCGGGGCAGCCCTTTCAAGTATACAGGTACACTTGGTCTGGCAACCCTAATATTAACGTCAAAAATTCGTATAAAATCAGCAATTCGTCCTACGAGTGTGCGCTTCGAAGCATACATTCGGCCCACCGAGCCCGTCATTTTACCACAATTCCAAGTTTTTCTATTTTGTTTCAAATAGGTGCCCACCAGGTTCATTAAGTATGCATTTCAGAAATTCGTAGAAAATCAGCAATTTGTCCTACAAGTGCGTGCTTTGGACCATATATTGCCCCGTCCGTCTAGATGGTTTGACGTGAGTTTCGTCGAGTTCCTACACTTTGAACGAGCGGGGCAGCCCTTTCAAGTATACAGGTACACTTGGTCTGGCAACCCTAAAACAAACGACAGACCGACCCACCTACCCACCGACCGACCGACCGACCGACCGACCGACCGACCGACCGACCAACTGACGTACCGACCCACCGACCCATCGACCCACCGACCGACCGACCGATTCACCGACGCACCGACCCAGCGACCCACCGACCCACCGACCGACCGACCGACCAACCCACCGACCCACCGTCCCAGCGACCCACCGACCCACCGACCGACCGACCGACCAACCCACCAACCCACCGACCCAGCGACCCACCGACCGACCGACCGACCGACCCACCGACCCACCGACCGACCGACAGATCGACCCACCGACCTACCAACCGACCGACCGACCGACCGACCGACCAACCACTGACCCACCCACCGACCGACAAACCGACCCACCGACCGACTGACCGACCGACTAACCCACCGACCGACCGACCAACCGACTCACCGACCGACCGACCGACCGACCGACCGACCGAACCACCGACTCACCGACCCACCGACCCAGTTACCCACCGACCGACCGACCGACCGACCAACCCACCAACCCACCGACCGACCGACAGACCGACCCACCGACCCACCAACCGACCGACTGACCGACCAACCGACCGACTGACCGCCCGACCGACTGACCCACCAACCGACCGACCGACCGACCGACCGACCGACTGACCAACCGACCGACCGACCGACCCACCGACCGACCGACCGACCGACCAACCGACCGACCGACCAACCAACTGACCCACCAACCGACCAACCGCCTAACCATCCAACCCACTGACCGACCAACCGACCGACGGACCGACCGACCGACCAACCCACCAACCCACTGACCCACCGACCCATCGACCCACCGACCGACCGACCGACCGACCGACCGACCAACCAACCAACCCACCGACCCAGCGACCCACCGACCGACCGACCGACCAACCCACCGACCCACCGATCCACCGGCTCACCGACCGACCGACCAACCAACCCACCAACCCACCGACCCAGCGACCCACCGACCGACCAACCGACCGACCCACCGACCCACCGACCGACCGACAGACCGACCCACCGACCCACCAACCAACCGACCGACCGACCGACCGACCGACCAACCAACTGACCCACCCACCGACAGACAAACCGACCCACCGACCGACTGACCGACCGACCAACCGACTCACTGACCGACCGACCGACCGACCGACTTACCGACCCACCGACCGACCGACCAACAGACCCACCAACCCATCGACCCATCGACCCACAAACCGACCGACCGACCGACCGAACCACCGACCCACCGACCCCCCGACCCAGCGACCCACCGACCGACAGACCGACCCACCGACCCACCAACCGACCGACCGACCGACCAACCGACCGACTGACCGACCGACCGACTGACCCACCAACCGACCGACCGACCGACCGACCGACCGACCGACCGACCGACCGACTGACCGACTGACCGACCGACCGACCGACCGACCGACCAACCGACCGACCGACCAACCGACCGACTGGCCGACCGACCGACCCACCGACAGACCGACCGACCCACCGTCCCACCGACCCACTGACCCACCGACCGACCGACCCACCGACCCACCGGCCCACCGACCCACCGACCCACCGACTAACCGACCGACCGACCGACTGACCCACCAACCGACCGACCGACCGACCGACCGACCGACCGACCGACCGACCGACAGACCAACCCACCAACCCACCGACCCAGCGACCCACCGACCGACCGACCGACCCACTGACCTACCAACCCACCGACCGACCGACAAACCAACCCACCAACCCACCGACCCAGCGACACACCGACCGACCGACCGACCGACCGACCCACTGACCTACCAACCAAACGACAGACCGACCCACCTACCCACCGACCGACCGACCGACCGACCGACCGACCGACTGACTTACCGACCCACCGACCCATCGACCCACCGACCGACCGACCGATTCACCGACGCACCGACCCAGCGACCCACCGACCCACCGACCGACCGACCGACCAACCCACCGACCCACCGACCCACCGACCGACCGACCGACCAACCCACCAACCCACCGACCCAGCGACCCACCGACCGACCGATCGACCGACCCACCGACCCACCGACCGACCGACAGACCGACCCACCGACCTACCAACCGACCGACCGACCGACCAACCGACCAACCAACTGACCCACCCACCGACCGACAAACCGACCCACCGACCGACTGACCGACCGACTAACCCACCGACCGACCGACCAACCGACTCACCGACCGACCGACCGACCGACCGACTTACCGACTTTCCGACCCCCCGACCGACCGACCGACAGACCCACTAACCCATCGACCCACAAACCGACCGACCGACCGACCGAACCACCGACTCACCGACCCACCGACCCAGTGACCCACCGACCGACCGACCGACCAACCGACCCACCAACCCACCGACCGACCGACAGACCGACCCACCGACCCACCAACCGACCGACTGACCGACCAACCGACCGACTGACCGCCCGACCAACTGACCCACCAACCAACCGACCGACCGACCCACCGACCGACTGACCAACCGACCTACCGACCGACCCACCGACGACCGACCGACCGACCAACCGACCGACCGACCAATCAACTGACCCACCAACCGACCAACCGCCTAACCATCCAACCCACTGGCCGACCAACCGCCCGACGGACCGACCGACCGACCAACCCACCAACCCACTGACCCACCGATCCACCGGCTCACCGACCGACCGACCGACCGACCCACCGACCCACCGACCGACCAACCGCCCAACCATCCAACCCACCGACCGACCAACCGACCGACCGACAGACCGACCGACCGACTTACCGACCCACCGACCCACCGACCCACAGACCCACCGACCCACCAACCGACCGACCGACCGAACGACCGACCGACCGACCGACTAACCAACCAACCGACCGACCGACTGCCCGACCGACCGACCGACCGACTGACCGACCGACCGACCGACCGAACGACCGACTGACCCACCAACCGACCGACCGACCGACCGACCGACCGACCGACCGACCGACCGAACGACCGACTGACCGACTGACCGACTGACCGACCGACCGACCGACCGACCGACCGACGAACCGACCGACCGACCAACCGACCGACTGGCCGACCGACCGACCCACCGACAGACCGACCGACCCACCGTCCCACCGACCCACTGACCCACCGACCGACCGACCCACCGACCCACCGGCCCACCGACCCACCGACCCACCGACTAACCGACCGACCGACCGACCGACCCACCAACCCATCGACCCATCGACCCACCAACCGACCGACCGACCGACCGTACCACCGACCCAGCGACCCACCGACCGACCGACCGACCGACCGACCCGCCGACCCACCGACCGACCGACAGACCAACCCACCAACCCACCGACCCAGCGACCCACCGACCGACCGACCGACCCACTGACCTACCAACCCAGCAACACACCGACCGACCGACCGACCGACCGACCCACTGACCTACCAACCAAACGACAGACCGACCCACCTACCCACCGACCGACCGACCGACCGAACGACTGACGTACCGACCCACCGACCCATCGACCCACCGACCGACCGACCGATTCACCGACGCACCGACCCAGCGACCCACCGACCCAACGACCGACCGACCGACCAACCCACCGACCCACCGTCCCAGCGACCCACCGACCCACCGACCGACCGACCGACCAACCCACCAACCCACCGACCCAGCGACCCACCGACCGACCGACCGACCGACCCACCGACCCACCGACCGACCGACAGACCGACCCACCGACCTACCAACCGACCGACCGA
Source organism: Ixodes persulcatus (assembly GCA_013358835.2). Taxonomy (NCBI): domain Eukaryota; kingdom Metazoa; phylum Arthropoda; class Arachnida; order Ixodida; family Ixodidae; genus Ixodes; species Ixodes persulcatus. The sequence continues at coordinate 10,838 of JABSTQ010000196.1, forward strand.
CCGACCGACCGACCAACCAACTGACCCACCCACCGACTGACAAACCGACCCACCGACCGACTGACCGACCGACTAACCCACCGACCGACCGACCAACCGACTCACCGACCGACCGACCGACCGACCGACTTACCGACTTACCGACCCCCCGACCGACCGACCGACAGACCCACCAACCCATCGACCCACAAACCGACCGACCGACCGACCGAACCACCGACCCACCGACCCACCGACCCAGCGACCCACCGACCGACCGACCGACCGACCGACCCACCAACCCACCGACCGACCGACAGACCGACCCACCGACCCACCAACCGACCGACTGACCGACCAACCGACCGACTGACCGCCCGACCGACTGACCCACCAACCGACCGACCGACCGACCCACCGACCGACAGACCAACCGACCTACCGACCGACCCACCGACCGACCGACCGACCGACCAACCGACCGACCGACCAACCAACTGACCCACCAACCGACCAACCACCTAACCATCCAACCCACTGGCCGACCAACCGACCGACGGACCGACCGACCGACCAACCCACCAACCCACTGACCCACCGACCCATCGACCCACCGACCGACCGACCGACCGACCGAACGACCAACCAACCAACCCACCGAGCCAGCGACCCACCGACCGACCGACCGACCGACCCACCAACCCACCGACCGACCAACCGCCCATCCATCCAACCCCCCGACCGACCAACCGACCGACCGACAGACCGACCGACCGACTTACCGACCCACCGACCCACCGACCCACAGACCCACCGACCCACCAACCGACCGACCGACCGAACGACCGACCGACCGACCGACTAACCAACCAACCGACCGACCGACTGCCCGACCGACCGACCGACCGACTGACCGACCGACCGACCGACCGAACGACCGACTGACCCACCAACCGACCGACCGACCGACCGACCGACCGACCGACCGAACGACCGACTGACCGACTGACCGACCGACCGACCGACCGACCGACCAACCGACCGACCGACCAACCGACCGACTGGCCGACCGACCGACCCACCGACAGACCGACCGACCCACCGTCCCACCGACCCACTGTCCCACCGACCGACCGACCCACCGACCCACCGGCCCACCGACCCACCGACTAACCGACCGACCGACCGACCGACCCACCAACCCATCGACCCATCGACCCACCAACCGACCGACCGACCGACCGTACCACCGACCCAGCGACCCACCGACCGACCGACCGACCGACCGACCCGCCGACCCACCGACCGACCGACAGGCCAACCCACCAACCCACCGACCCAGCGACCCACTGACCGACCGACCGACCTACTGACCTACCAACCCAGCGACACACCGACCGACCGACCGACCGACCGACCCACTGACCTACCAACCAAACGACAGACCGACCCACCTACCCACCGACCGACCGACCGACCGACCGACTGACTTACCGACCCACCGACCCATCGACCCACCGACCGACCGACCGATTCACCGACGCACCGACCCAGCGACCCACCGACCCACCGACCGACCGACCGACCAACCCACCGACCCACCGTCCCAGCGACCCACCGACCCACCGACCGACCGACCGACCAACCCACCAACCCACCGACCCAGCGACCCACCGACCGACCGATCGACCGACCCACCGACCCACCGACCGACCGACAGACCGACCCACCGACCTACCAACCGACCGACCGACCGACCGACCGACCAACCAACTGACCCACCCACCGACCGACAAACCGACCCACCGACCGACTGACCGACCGACTAACCCACCGACCGACCGACCAACCGACTCACCGACCGACCGACCGACCGACCGACTTACCGACTTACCGACCCCCCGACCGACCGACCGACAGACCCACCAACCCATCGACCCACAAACCGACCGACCGACCGACCGAACCACCGACCCACCGACCCACCGACCCAGCGACCCACCGACCGACCGACCGACCGACCCACCGACCCACCGACCGACCGACAGACCGACCCACCGACCCACCAACCGACCGACTGACCGACCAACCGACCGACTGACCGCCCGACCGACTGACCCACCAACCGACCGACCGACCGACCGACCGACCGACTGACCAACCGACCGACCGACCGACCCACCGACCGACCGACCGACCGACCAACCGACCGACCGACCAACCAACTGACCCACCAACCGACCGACCGCCTAACCATCCAACCCACTGACCGACCAACCGACCGACGGACCGACCGACCGACCAACCCACCAACCCACTGACCCACCGACCCATCGACCCACCGACCGACCGACCGACCGACCGACCGACCAACCAACCAACCCACCGACCCAGCGACCCACCGACCGACCGACCGACCAACCCACCGACCCACCGATCCACCGGCTCACCGACCGACCGACCGACCGACCCACCGACCCACCGACCGACCAACCGCCCAACCATCCAACCCACCGACCGACCAACCGACCGACCGACAGACCGACCGACCGACCGACCGACCGACTAACCAACCAACCGACCGACCGACTGCCCGACCGACCGACCGACCAACCCACCGACCCACCGATCCACCGGCTCACCGACCACCGACCCGACCCACAGACCCACCGACCCACCAACCGACCGACCGACCGAACGACCGACCGACCGACCGACTAACCAACCAACCGACCGACCGACTGCCCGACCGACCGACCGACCGACTGACCGACCGACCGACCGACCGAACGACCGACCGAGCGCCCGAACGACCGACCGACCGACCGACCGACCGACTGACCGACCGACCGACTGACCCACCAACCGACCGACCGACCGACTGACCGACCGACCGACTGACCAACCGACCGACCGACCGACCCACCGACCGACCGACCGACCGACCAACCGACCAACCAACTGACCCACCAACCGACCGACCGCCTAACCATCCAACCCACCGACCGACCAACCGACCGACCGACCGACCGACCGACCAACCCACCAACCCACCAACCCATCGACCCACCGACCGACCAACCGACGGACCGACCGACCAACCAACCAACCCACCGACCCAGCGACCCCCGACCGACCGACCGACCAACCCACCGACCCACCGATCCACCGACTCACCGACCGACTGACCGACCGACTGACCGACCGACCCACCGACCCACCGACCCACCGACCGACCAACCGCCCAACCATCCAACCCACCGACCGACCAACCGACCGACCGACCGACCGACCGACCGACTTACCGACCCACCGACCCACCGACCCACCGACCACGACCACCGACCTAACCATCCAACCCACCGACCGACCCCCGACCGAACCGCCGACCCACCGACCGACCCGACCAACCGACCCACCAACCGACCGACGACCGGACCGACCGACCTACCGACCCGAACGACCCGACCGACCGACCGACCGACCCGACCCCCGACCAACCGACCGACAACCGACAAACCGAACCGACCGCCCGACCGACCACCGACCGACTGACCGACCGACCGACCGAACCCAC
>JABSTQ010000197.1:0-33886 GCA_013358835.2 Ixodes persulcatus
AAAATGCAGTGCTTAAACACGCAATGTCCGTACCAAGGTTATAAATCACAGAAAATGTTCTTTAACAAAGAATGCAGAAGCGAATAATTCTAATTGCCAAAGCAGAGCACAATGACCATAAAACGGTAATACCGTAACGAAGCACACTGTAGCAAGAGCATGTACAATAATTTTTCGTACGAATAGTGGCGTAAAATATCTCGTGTTGTATAGCAAACAAGACATGCACGATTTTCTTACACACATGAGCAAGATGAGTGCTCCAGGTTAGGTCACTGTCAAAGAAGGCCAAGATATTTTATAGAAGATATGCTGTATAGGCTCACATGCACATGATAAACATCTAGACGTATGTAATCGTAAGAGGAGGTCATATTAACTTTTTTCAAAGGGTTGTGGACACACATTAGCTGCGTTTTGGATGCATTAACTTTAATTAAATTAGTTTCAAACCAGGTCCATAATTTAATTACCGCAGTTTGTAAAGACGAATGGGCACCTGAAAATTGGACGCTCTAGACAAAATAACGGTGTCGTTAGCAATGAAATAGTGAAATTGGTACCACCATTGAGAGGTCATATGTTAATGACTTATTTTGTCCGCGACACATTTTTTTTTTCCATAGTAACTGATGACTTGCGCTGCTAATGTAGCCAATAATAAACGGGAATACCGCCTTCACATTTTATAAAACCTTTGATCAACGGGTGCAGTGATGAAGGTATGTCCCTTCGAGAGTGTATCCAGGTTCTTGAAGATGCGTATTCCATTTCAAGACCGAAGCCGTCCTTGAAGCAATGACAAGTATCCAAGTCGCATGAAACAGAATAAAAGGCGTGTCTTTCCTTTTTGTTAATTCTTCGTCCTCGGAAATGCCGTGGACATATCGGCTCTTCAACCCTTGTTCTTAGAAAGACAGCTAAAGATTTTCCTACGATAGAATGAAAACTTAAGTAAAGCGATAAATAAGAAAGCGCAGAGAAGAATAGTTGCAGTCTTTTCCGGATACACCTATTATGAGTGAACAAATAGGGAACAAAACTATGGTGGTGTACAGACGCTTATATTACCTGAACGCAGAAAACATTAATTACTACCCATTCAAGTTGTGTCATGTCATATGATTCAGTAACCAAACTTTTAGTGAAATAGTGACCAGGGTAGTAATTTTATTTCAAGTGATTCGACAGTAGCGTGAAGACAAGTCGGATGAGAGATTAAATACTCTAAAACGCACTATAATGCTACAAAATTAGGTGAAGTAAAATTCGATAAAACGGCTTCAATCGATTCGATGAAAGGATCGTTCTGTGAATCGGTGTTCGATGAAAGGTCCAATTTTCGATGAAACGGCGTTCGATGAAACGGCGTTTGATGAATTGTCTGGTATCCGTTTGACGTTCATTTCCGGTTTCGTGGACACTCTCTGGTGTTTTGGTTGCTTCCCTCTTGACATTCCTAATATTTTTGACAGTTCGAAAGTACAGGCGCTGCTCCTTGCCCTTCGCTGGGATACAAAATACGCGCTCTTGATTGTTGATCAGCGACAGAGGTTTCTGTTCTAGAGCCGATGTTTCTTCTGAGAGTGCACCTTTGTCGTTACTTGCATACTCATCATAAAGTCTAGCTGCCTGATCAACTTCTAAATCGACTTCAAGTTCGTCTGTTAGAGATATAAAATACCGGACTATGTGTCAAGTCCGCCGAACCGCGTCAAGACATATTACAAACTAATTGCGGAATGCGTCATGAGCCGAGGCTGCTGCCAAACTAAAGCACGCCAGTTGCCATGCCTACAAAACCTGACTTTCCTTGTTCATAACTTTTTAGAATTCATTATGTTACATGTCCGGAATTATGTCAAGGTAAACTTCAACTGCAGCCTAGCTAACTCGCTTCTTGAAGGTCATGAAATCACAGCAGAATGTGGTTTTCAGCCACATTCTGCAGCTTTATTCATTTTCACAGCATTTTTATTCGTATATTACAATTTCCAAACCCGCTTGCCGAGTATCTTCGAATGTAATTCAATTACATTTTTAAAGCATTTTGACTCTACTCAAGATAGTTCGTAGTAAAATTAACTTCAATACTACTATAAATACATTTTCAAGTGGGCATTTAGTAACTTATCTTAAATACTTTTGTTGAGTATTTTTCACAACACTGGTTTTAACCGACGACGTATGTAGACTCATTCCAGAGCTACCCGATAGATGGAGCCACTGTGAAAGTGTCCTGTCGCATTAAGCTGTCACAAGCCGGTGTAATTAAAGCATTCTGTCACACTCAAACGAAAATATGGGGACCAGTCTCCAGACTCACACGCCATTAGATCAGACTGGACTGGATGGCTCCGAGCGATCTCCGCGATGAATTGTAAGGTGAAACGAAGCAGCAAGCACAGTTCAACGTTAAAATTATGCGTTCGTGCGTGTGTGTGTATTTACGCGATGAATTGTAAGGCGAAACGAAGCAGCAAGCACAGTTCAACGTTAAAATTGTGCGTTCGTGCGTGTGTGTGTATTTAGACAGCTGGAAGTTAGGCACTAATGGACGTCCGGTGTTACCACTGTAGATGAGAACTCTAGCCAGTCCGGTGCCACTGCTAACCCGGAGTCCTTAACGTGCACCACGCAGTCGCGATACGCGACCGCACGCCGGTACGATGCTCATCCAGGTCGAAACGGGGAGGGGTGGGGATCGAACCTAGAATCCTTAAGCCGCGGTCAAACTGCTAATACATCATACCAAAGACTTGTGATTTCCTGGAGCTGAGCTGTTTGGTTTGACGTGCTTCTGGAGGTTTCCAGCTGAACGTATAGGGAAACACGTTTAGCTGGAAATCTTCAGAAGCATGCCAAAGAAAGTCTGCTGGCACTGCTGGATGCATCCTACATACAGACCCGATGACAGACAATTTTGTATTAAATGTCCGCAGAAAAACTCCGTGTCTTTTGTATGGTGGATGAGAGGTGTGGTTTAAAGCGGAGTGAAGCAAGCAGAGAGTGTCGTTATAGTTGTGCGTATATTTAGCAGTGTTGCGCCAAATAGTTCAGAAAAATATTTAAGATAATAAACTGAACACCCATTTGAAAGTGTATTTAGAGTAGTATTTAAGTTATTTTTATTACGAACTATCTTGAATAGAGTCCAAATAATGTGAAAAGGTATTTGAATTATATTCGAAGATACTCGGCGAGTATGTTGCAAGCTGGTAATAAAATAATAAAAAAGTCAACAGGTGTGCTCCACTTGTGATGACTTCGCTGGAAATTACAATGTGCTGTTATCTATATGATTTTCAAGAAGCGACTTAGCTGCTGCAATCGAGGTGTACCACGAAATAATACGGGTCGTGCAACATAATGGGTACCAAAACGTTTTAGGCACAAGCGGGACTCACGTATTGTAGGAATGACAGCTGGCGTGCTTTAGTTTGGCGGCAGGCTCGGCTCATGACGCAATCTGCCATAAGTTCGTAATATGCCTTGACTTGATCACTCGGCGGACCTGAGACATTGTCCGACATCGCATATCCCTTACAGCAGAACTAGAACTTGATTATATTGCCAGGCTTGATAGGAATAACGCGAGTGAGCGACAAAGGTGCATGCTCAGGAGAAACATCGGCTGGAGGGCAGCAGTCTCCTTCGCTGATAAACATCTAAGTGCGAGTTTGTTTTTTCCCCAACCAAAGGCGAAGAGAAGCGCTTGTACCTTCAAACCGTCAAAAAATATTAGGAAGGTCTAGATGGAAACACAAGTAACACAAGCGAGTGTCCACGAGACCGCTTTCAATCCCTGGCTCCAGAAAAAAAAAAACTGAATTAGAGGATTCTGAGAAGGAAACCATGTGCGTATTCGGAAGCAGATAAAAGAAACGCTTCGGAAGGAGCTTGGGAGCCAAAGTTAAGCCGCAATAGGCTGACAAGGTTCTTTAGGAAAGCCAATCCAGGTCACTGCAGCTCAATAAAGCCAGCAGGATCCATAGCTTCCTCGGCCGAGGGAGTGTTCGCGCTCACTTGAAAACGTACTCGTGCATTTTTATACCAGAAGCGACTGAACCGGCGATTTCCAAAATTGATCCAATTATGACCATACCTAGCGTCGGCGTCACAATCTTTCGCTGACGGAACCACTCTAGCTTTAAACAAATGGTGGAAAACTCGGATAACGTAAAAAGCAACCTGCAAAAAATCAACCAAACCTAGAAGCAGAAAAGAGGACACATAAAGGCGGGCATAACGGGCCTGTCCTGTGTTCGTTGGTAGCTTTTCTTCAAGTCTGCAATCACTTCAGCCTTGCCCTGGAGTCTGACGATTGTTCCGGCCTACAAATATTTTAGAATTTTGAAAAATATATTTGAGATAGTTAGTACAAGATAGTGAGAAATGCAATTAAGATATAGTAGCAGATACTCTAGACAAAGTGCATTTGAAGGATACCGAAATACTGACAAAAATATTTGAAATACCGCATCTTGAGTAGAGCATCTAAGATAGGCACAGGTCTGATATTTAGATTCTTCCTGCTGTGTATTCGAAATTTATACAGTGCAGTACCACTGCTCGCCTGGCGCTTTTAACGTGGATCACGCAGTAGTGTCACACGTCCGCACGCCAGTATACTACACCCGCCTTACGAAACTATTTATCCACTTTCTACAGAAAATAGTGTACTGATGCCATAGATAGTCTAAAGAAAATGTGTCTACTTTTTTATCTACTCTCTATAGCTATTTGGCCGTTTTTTCCTCTAGACATTCTGTAGAAGTTATGTATAAATAAACTCGATCAAGGTTCTAACAACGCTTTATCCTCTTTGTAACAACAACAGATCGATTTTTCGCAAAGAAAAAATAACCTGCACATTAATTTTGGGTTTTTTACGATACATCCATGAATAAATACAGTCGCCACTTTCCGTGTGCACATACGCAGACACCACAAATACACAAGCCAAAGAGCACTCATAAGACTAGTAATTCAGTGGTGTTGACTGCTCCACCGCTGTATATGCCCTACATTTGAAAGGCAATCGTTTAGAACGAAAATCGTTCCAGAAGATAAAAAGTTTACAAACATGTTGCTTTCTCGCCAATAATTTATACGGAATCTGGTTTATAAGGGTTGGTGAAACACATCTCCAACTATGAAGAATTGCGTGAGGCGTTAATTATTTGACACGGTCGAAAAAAGCAGCCTACGCAAGGAGGCTCCAACTGGGCGTGATGTCGGTTCTCCACAATGCCTCTTATTCTATCGAGTCTAGTTTATGTACATTTTATAAAAAATATGGTGACAGAAAACAAACCATTGAAACATGGCGATAGAAATTTTATAGCATTTCTGTCGTCTTTACTCTATAGACGTCGGTTGAAATAAAGTACATAGAAAATCGAATGAAAGCAGTCGATACGATGAAAGTTGAAAGAGTCGTTAAAATGTGGGTAGGATTTCTATAGACTGCCTGAAATAGTTTTTGTAAGGGGTCATCCATATCGAAACTGGTCGAAGAGGGGATCAAAATGAATCCGAGATCCAAGGGATCTGCAGCGGAGACGAGGTTTCGCTCCACTTGCTCGTGCTCCGAGCAGTGGTGCGTCAACACCCTCGGCCACCGATGCCCAGAAGAGCGCCGTTGACAAGAAGGCTCATGACCGGAAACCGAACCCGGCCAAGTTGTCGCCTTCGGTTCAGCGGGCGTTGCAATGACGTGTCCCCCGCGGCCTTGACGGGGTGTTGGCCTTTCGAAGCCCGGCCCTTGTCGACTTTTAGTCTCAGACTTGGCTCGCCGCCGCCGACCCAGATAGGAGGGCATCGCATTCGGCATCGCTGCCCGTCTAATTAGAGGGGCATCCACACTTTGGCATAGTTTACTAAAGTACTCTTTACCGTGCATCCGACTCTGTTCTACTCAGAGCCTGCTCGTGCCGGTGGCGACTCTGCCTTCAAAACTGGTTTGCGGCCATCGATCAACCTTCTTTGTGAGTTTACGTTGCATCGTATTTTTTATTTTTATTTTTTTACTGAGTACTGCCCGGGTTGGGCTCCCAGCCTGCTTCTCCAGTGATCAATTATGTTTACCTTCGCAGAGACTTGCCACTTTACTAGAAGGATGCCGTGAGGATATTGCATCATCTTCGCTCGTTTGTTTTTGTCTTGTATGGACACACACTCAATCGCCAACAAATTGTGATGTTTGCATTTGTGGACGAGTCAACACCAGCGATAGTCAAATAGAAGTTAAAAATGCGCAGGAAGCTCCTCTTACGCCATTCTTGCCGCCAGTCGTTGTTCCCACGTAATCCGCAAATAGTCCGCTACGGAGGCGCATGTCGCGCTGGTGCCCTTGAGTATCGCTGCTTACTGCTCACACGCAAGAAGGACAAGACAGGCCGGTTACAGAAAAAAAAAAACGCCTCTATCTGAGCAAGGTACAACCCTAGAATCAACTATCTTGCTAACGACCAAGGAACACCATTAGTCGGCGCTTCCTAATAATTGTTGATTCGGACAAAGCCTCTCCGCTCCTCAAAAATGCGGTGAAGCAACTCACGTTTAACCATACCATCTCCAATTTTTAAAGCTTTGTTCATCATTGCTCAGTACTCTTCAAGAGAAAACACCAGCAGTCCACGGTTGACATATATGTTCCTTGTCAGCGACGCCACTGGCACGCTATCGATAGCCTTGAATAAGCGTCTCGGGTCTGCCGTTCTTGTTATATGCTTTTAGACTTTATACTTTCGTCGGGGGTCTAGCTCGTATTTCATTCCACGAGCATCCGGTGATTAGAGTCGAACGCAACCGGAAGCTAAACCCAAGAATCCGGTGCAGTCGTACCAGGCTGTAGCGGGACGTCGGTTCGTCAGCATCTCTCAATTACGGACCTGCCGCACCATAACATAAGATAAAACTACTTGGTAGTTCGATAAGCACAAAAACCGGCACGTGTGGCGATTCTGGTTTGGCACAGCAAAACATGGCGTACCATTGTTATTCTCGCCGCTTCGCCGCTATGTTACAGTGTAACAGTGTTCCATTTAAAAACTAAACTGCATTAAGCAAAGAAACAAAAAACGACTAATTACGTCCGGTATCGTTCTCTCTGCAGTGGATGGCTTCACAACATGATCTATTGCGCCGCGCACAGATCGAAAGTGCCTCCTAGCGAAGTTCGGTTGTTTTTGGTCAGATATTCTCTTGATAAAGTCAAGACTTAAAACCTCCCCTGTGGGTGTCGCAAAGGTTGCCTCTATTTGTGAAAATCATAAAGAGCTAAGTTTTAGTTAGCGCACAGAAATTCAAAAACAGCAAGAACATGGTGGTGTGGATGTTTAGACATTCTGAATTGTGTCAGCCATCAAAATGTGACAACTTGTTTCTCCGCGGTGAAGTAGCAATTTAGACAGTGCGGTAGGACTGCTAGACTGGGGCCTTTAGCGCGCATCACGCAGTAATGTTTACTCCAGCGCACGCCTGTACGTTGATAAATGTAGTCAAACCGAACTGAGGCGGGGATAAAATCCAGGATCCCTCTGTTCAGCAGCGCGATGTTTTGCCTAGATCACACACGTTGAAGCTTCATGGCAAACGTTCTGGGACATTCCGTGGAATCATAAAACGTTTTGAAAGAACTATCCAAACTCTAATTGAGTTACTTTCTATGATGCCCATGAAATTGCTTCCCTCGGGAACATTAGGAGCTCTTGTAAAGAAAAGCAAACATTTATAATTTAGTGAATGTGGTCCATAGGTATCAATGTAAAAGAATTCGCAGAGCCGTGGAATTATAAGTATACGCGTCCAAAAGGTTTATTACTGCTTATTTATTTTTTATGTTTGTCATCTCAAATATTTTTAAGGGAACATCGTATGTTTGTTGTTCAGTTGCAATTCTAATTTTTTTTTTTGCATTTGCCGAGGTGTTGATTGTACAAGAAAGTTGGGGATGCATCGTGTTAAGCCATTGGATGACGTACAAGCGGGAGTTAGTTCAGCTTGGAAAATTACCGATAGCTAACACTCATAGCCAAACGTAGTTATTGAAAAATAACACATATATGCCAGTCTCTGCTGCTGCTATGCTGAATTGAGGTATCTGAAACCTGCAGCTTCACGACAGCCTGCGCGAAAACTATTGTCGCTGCACATAATCTCTCTTCGCATGAACCACACTACAGTATTTATGTTAAAATATTTCCCATCCTTTTCTTCTTATTTTTATTTTCTTGCTTTTACGCGTGTTCCCTTGGCGGGTGAAGATATTATTTGAGTTTTCAGTACGGATTGGTGCGACTTAAAAATAAAGATATGTTTTTGTTCTTTTTTTATTTATTTGGGGTTTCTAATGAAGCTCCAGGACCAAAATCAAGAATTCGCGAATGTACAATTTGATCGGAGCCTTCTTCGTTATTCCAGAGTTTTTGTAGGCTGCGGTCTTTTCAAACCTTGGTCACGGCGTTTAGGTATACATGAATCAAATACGAGTAACTGCGTTATGATTAGCATTAGCGTCGGCGTTATGATTAGTATACATAAAGTGCAAGCTCTACTGGCAGATCAATATGCATGAAATATGTACCAGAAACAACACAAAGCGGAATTATTTCTGTCACGGCACTAAAGAGTCTGGCCACCACGCTTAAACCAACTGGCTTATTTGTGATGGCCCCTGCCACTGTAGATCAAAATCAAAGCTTCCGCAGTAAGATATGAAAGAAAATAAACGCTACAAAAGACGCCGAGGCAATGCACGTCAAGCGATGCATAGGTGGAGAACGAAACTGCGTGTCTCATTTGCAAACAATTGAGTATGCGTAGCTGTTCGTTCTGTTTGTAAACATGAGTCAAGTATGTGAGTGTCCGGCTCTCAGTGTAAGTAGCAGTTGGTTTTCAGAGCTGCCTGAGATGGGCCGGCCTATAGAGCCAATAAATGAACTCTGCGTCAAAGTAAGGATCACGTCAGCCATGTTGTTGCTTAAGATCATAGTTTCCAGCCGTCTGAATTTCTATCTGCAATCGCAGGAAACAGTGTTTTGTCCTCTAAAATGTTAAGACAGTCCGCGGCGGAGCAAACGATATCGCCTGAGCTTACTGACACTAAAGTGACTGGAACGCGTCTCCTACTCGTGTGTTTGGCGTCCTATTCTGCCCATGCTTCGAACGTGGCTTTAGAAAGGGCAGCAAATGACGTCACAAATGCCGGAGTCTAAGGCTGTCAGATGTCCCGATCCTGTTTGTTGGCCGTAGAAAATCAGGCCCAAAGCACGAGCAAACGCGAGTGTCACTGTCGTCGCAGCGTCCCAACTCCCGGCCGCCGAAGCTTCCGTGGTCTGTCACGCTGAAAGGCGACCTGCAGCAGGACAAGCGTCTGCAAGGTCCACCATCGCTGCTGTGACACCGCCAGGGTCGCGGTCGGCGCCAATATGACACTTCTATGACGTCATCAAGCGGAAATCGAGAGACCACTTTTTGGGTCGTGGTAGCCACACCAGTCGGGGATGCGTTCTCGGCACCATATCTGCCAATGCACGTAAAACTCAAAGAGTCGCATTGTCGTATCAAAAGTAGTTGACAACTGCACCCGCTCTGCACTAAACACCAAATAAGTGACGCCCTCGATATAATCAAAGAAGAGTGTCGATACTCTAAGCGTGTCCTATCTAGTGACTCTAGGCCGGCCGCCTAAGTACCCACATCCATGGCAAATGAAAGAGAGAGAGAGATAGAGAGATGGCGTTCAAGAAAGGGGAAAACGTCGGCCATTATGCGCCTGTGCGGTATCGTGCCGCCGTCGTAACTGTGGCACATGCTTTGTGGGGAGTCCCATTTCCGTTTAGGAGAGACTTTGGAGAGGAGGGGTCGGAAGACCGATTTGGATCCCGAGATTACGAAGCACGGCCGGAAGCTTGTGACCAAAGGGCTACCTGAGGTCACGTGCCCGGAAGTCGATTCCGCCTGTTTTATCTGTGGGGTTAACGGAGTGTCAACCTCAGTGCCTCCGTCAAGCAACCCCCTTCGCGGCACTGAAATATAAAAAAAATGGTCAAGGTGCAGGCGAGCTGGTGTATGTTGATCATGATGTTTTAAAATCCTGAGACTGGGAAGGAAAATGAAGAAAAATTGTAAGACAGAAAAAAGGGGACAGGGCAAACGTCTCAATGAAGAAAAATTGTAAGACAGAAAAAAGGGGACAGGGCAAACGTCTCAATTGAGACGTTTGCCCTGTCCCCTTTTTTCTGTCTTACAATTTTTCTTCATTTTCCTTCCCAGTCTCAGGATTTTAAAACATCATGAAATATACAAGTCGTAGTAGCTTTTGTCACTCTAAATGAATTCAGCTCATTCTCACAGCCCGATTCGCGTTGTGCATAAACAACGAAACTTGATTCACTTACAAAACATGTCAAATTTCAGTATTAATATTTTCCATTAAAACTTTGATCAATAAATACAAGGCAGACCTCTGTTTGACCCTGGGCCAATAGCAGAGAGTTTTCGTAGATCGGATCCGGTATCCCGCCAGAACTTTCCGGAACCCGCTAGGAATTATCCGAAACTCTGCGAGCAACGCTAGTGGCGCGCAAGTGCAGTAGCAGCGTCTCCGTTCCAGAGAGCATCGCAGAGGGGGAAAAACGACATACGAATGCTCCCAGTTTACGGAGTTTTTCGAGTGATGCTTCTTTAGTATGTACGTAAAGTTGTCCAAACGTTTCCTACAAAAATAACGCATCGCAAAGAAAAAAAACTGGCGTGTTTTCGGGATGCGTCTAGAACAACGAAGCGCATATTTATTTTACAATTATAGTCTTAACAATAAAAAAATAATGCTCATAGTTTACGATAAAAACTAGTTGAAGAATGTCGCAAACACAATCCAGCAGGGAGAAAAGAGCAAGTTACTGGACCTTTTCGATTCGTGACAGGTTGAGCGATGATAGAAGAGGTGTAGAAACATGGCGAACCCAGTGAAGGTGCGCTTATGTCGCGGTCTCATTGGTCCCATCAGCTCGTGTAGTCGGTACCAACTCTTTCCACTTTAGCAGAGCGAACGCTGGAAAGGAGGTCGCCTCTTCCCCAGCCTTCGCTTTGCTAAAGTGGAAAGAGGTGGGAGGAGCTTCAACTTTTCTCTTAACTCGTCTCCGACTATACATGGGTGGCGCTGACGTCACATCGCATACGTTTGACCACCATGTAAGAGGAAGAGAGGGAAGCTGCTCTTGTAAGAGTTTCGAGTGACGGGTACATCTTCTATAGTCTTTTGGGGAGGAGAATAGCGACGTCCGTGCAAATCCGAAAGGCACAAAAGAGGATCCTGATAAGAAGGGAGCTCCTTCTTCCCCTCTTCTCTGGTGGTCATCGGAGTGCTCTTAGAATGACGTCACGTGCAACCCATGTATACACGAACTCAACTCGGTTACGTCTCGCCGCGGTGGTGGCGCGTCGGGGGCACTTCCGGTATGCGGCGGTGGGCGGAGGTCACCGGGCGAGACATGCATTCCTGTGTTCTTTTGGAAGAAACCAGACAAAAACCTGCCTTCTCGTCAAAATGTGGCGACGGGGGCTGTTCCAAAAGAGCCGGGAAAGGTTTGAAGATCAGTTTTAATGTGTGTTTTGCTTTCTCCGTTCGTCCGAAAACGTAGAAAGTAGCCGTGAAAAGGGCAAACCAGACGCCGTCAAATTACGATAGCTTGTGCGGGAAACATTTTGGGTTGAATTCACGGATACTTGCGGCCGTCAGAATTATTTGCTTCGTTCCAACATAAACGAGGGAAAGCCGCCAAGTTTTCCGGACCACCCGCGGGTTCAGTGCGTCTTCAATTTCAAACGGCCGCTGATCGTTCGAACTGTCGTCTGCTCTTTCAAACCTGTCTGCTTACTGTCGTCTGCTCGTTAAAAAAAAAGCTGCCCGTAGACCAAACGTTGACACGGTGATTGCGATAAGAAGTAATTGCAGGCATCAAACGACTTTTAGGCAGGCTCGGTGTAAATAGTAGATACAAGATGTTGATCATTGGTACCGGTGGCCATAACCGACTTGTTACGCCTGATCCACTTGGTCTGTTTCCACTTCCGATTTTCAGTATCGACGTTGATAATCCCCGCTACCGTCTACACTTTTGCAGCACGAGCGACGTCGCGACCGAAAATAGTGATAAGAATCTCATCATAGTCTTGGCGTCCATTCTGCGGCGTTCACGCAAATGAATCGCAGCACGTCAAATTATTCGCGCGATGTTTTGCGGTGTAACGAGCCTCGTTAATTTCGCTGAGGCCGCTCAGATAGTCAGACATGGCCAGGAAGATGTAGAATCAACAGTTCCAACGCAAAAAAGAGCATGGGGACTCACACCGACTTGAAAAACATTGCATTTCAATAGTTTGTTTGTGGGTGACGGCGAGCTTCTTGCCCAAACTCCATCGCGCATGCGCGGCGCCAGTGGTGTCCGCGAGGGGCACTCAGGTTTGTTTGTAAACATGAGTCGGTCTATAGCGTCGACTGCGCCTGGACGTAAGGTGAAACTAAGTATAGACGAGTCACATTTGACCCCTTTTCTACTACAAACGAGTGTCACTCGTGCCACCCGTTACGGGTGGAACGAGGGACTTTAGCAAAGCATTTGACACAGTACCGCATAACGTACTACAGAATAAACTATAGCCTCTATAAACATTAATTGTAAGGTTCAAAATTGCATAGGAAATTATTTATATGGCCGTGTACAGTGTGTTGTCATAAATGGAAGTAAATCCTCACCCGTGCTTGTGACTTCGAAGGTCCCCAGGCAACACCTCCTAGAAGAAAAGGCCGTAGCGCTCTTCTCGTGACGTCGCAAAGGAAGGCCATCGGGGGCGCGCGTCGAAGCGAAGGCAACGCGCGTGGATCGACCGCGGTAACGCGCTTTTAGTCGCATACGCGTGTCTTATTAGCTAAAATGAAAGTTTCACATAGCAACGGGTCTAGAAAACATTTTATTACACGGGCAAAACATTACACCGCTAAAAAATCGGTACGAAATGGCACGAGGTATGCGTAAAAGACGTCTATAAAAACATCTGACCAAGAAAGCCCGTAAATAAGTCGAAAATATTGAGTCACGCATTTATCGTTGTAGGAATGCATATTTTATAGAGAAATACTTCGACAAAATGTACGCGATGTTATCGCAGGCAGTCACTAAATTCTTGCATTATACCCTGGCCACATGGCAAAATTAATCCAATTTTGATCGAATTCATATATGAGGTCGACAAATCACCTCGCGACGCTCGTATAATCACTCAAGAAAGCGAGCTGAGTAAATACCATATCATTTAATGAAAATATAATAACTTTTCTTTGTGGCAGGGGTACTAAAATTACTATTTAGTCAACTAATTTACTTCTCCCTATGGGCTTGAGCTGCCTTAGAACAAAATATAACTTATTTTGTATACAATAACACTATTACCATAATACAGTTCAGATTCTAGTATAAACGCGGTAAAGGCAATAAAATAACATTTGTATAAATAAACACCTAAGCACAAACAACCCACTTTCAATAATCACTCAAACTTGTTATTCATGTTCCAGTAAAAACTAAATTACCACGCATATTTACAAATATCGACGCACGTGAACACGGATAACGACGAAGAACGACCGTCCATTCTATTACAAGATTAAAAAAAAACGACTGCGGCACTTTACTCGCGTCCTATATGACCAAGAAAGCCCGTAAATAAGTTGTTTCTCACTTGTCCATCGTATCCATCTGTCTCGAAAACATTTTGTCACGAACTTCAAAAGTCTCTCTCTTTGTCGAGAGAGAGGTCTATCGATAATTGAGCAGTGTCATCACTGACTAGTTGCCACACATGTCACTCAAACCGTAGCAGGACTTGTTCCACGAATCCACGTAAATGCCGTAGTATCAAGCGAACACAAGACTCTGGTGACAACAGAAAAACGACGGGAAGAGAACAAGCCTCCACAGAACCACACACGAGGGCAGTGGCGACGAAAGGCTTAACGTTGTCGACCCATCTCTTGCTCGTGTGTGCTCCCTGCGGTGATGACTGGATTTTTTTTCGGTTTTCTTCCCTTCTGAAATGTCTCAGCGTTCCGTTTCAGAGAGTCAACAACTCACACACAACGTAAATTTACCAGAATCGGAGCCCGTATGAGGGAAGAAGTGTGGCACCCGGCCGGTTCATTCGAAAATTCGGGTGCTGCGGGACTGCACGTAGTCCCGCGGTTACGGGGATAATCATAAATGTAGATTTGGTACTTCCAAAGTTAGTAACGTGTTGTATATTACGTTTATATTATATATATAATAAATTATACAAGGCCGCGCTTTCAAAACATATATTAATGTCGGATAAACGTGCACGAACACCACCGCACCGCTCGACAAGAAATATTTCACGTCGATACCAGATATTTTCTCACGTAGTTGCGCCATGGACTTCCTTCCTTCGGCATTGTGACGTAACGTAACCTTCGACATTGTGACGCCTTTTGTTCTAAGAGGTGTTGCCCCAGGGCAGCGTTCTTAGACCATTGCTCTTTTTAATTTATGTCAATGACATTGTAGAAAATATTTAATCAACGATAAAATGTTTTGCGGATGATTGGGTTATTTACCCGGAAATAAATTCAACAAAAGACGTCGAGATAATACAGAGCGATCTAGATCGGGTAGCATACTGGTGCAACCAATGGAACATGAGCCTAAGTATTGAAAAATATAACCTCGTTAATTTTACAAAACAAAACGTCTCTATATTCAAACAACTTATGCTATCAAAAACCAGAGAAACAGTATTATCTCTAAATGTATCTTGGCGCTTATTTTCAACAATCACTCAGATGGAATAAACATATAGATTGTACAATCAATAAGGCAAGTAAAATTTTATTCTTTATCCGTAGAAATTTCAAGACGGGTCCGGTGACCCGTCTTGATCGATAGATTAGAAAAAAAAAAAAAAAACTTCAAAATGAAGCAGCGCGATTTGTTAGCAACCTCTACGATTCATACGCTAGTATGACAGAGGTTAAAGCCATGCTCCGCTGGGGACTTTTGAACATTCCAAAGCAAAAATTAAGAGAGAAATTTTTTCATTGCGTTAATTACAACGATACTGGTATCAATAAGAATGAGTATCTTTTAGGCCAACGTACGTTTCAGCAAGGTGTGATAACTCTAGGAAGGTTTTTGAATATCTCTATGAAACAAACAATCGTTTGTGATTACTTTTTTGTAAAAACAATAAAAGAGTGGAATTTGCTGCCAGAGGAAGTGGTGAGGCCCTGGGAGAATAGTGTTTTTTTTTTCTTGGCTATATAACTAATTGTGCGGACAAGTGACCATTTTGTATTTTCGTGTGTGTGTTATTTCCTGCCTCCATAGAATAATGCCCTCGAGGAGCTGTAGGCATTCTGTAAATAAATATATAAATATATATATAAATCCCGACCACAAGTGTGACTCGCGTTTCGGTGTCGAGGCTTCCTTAGCGCGCTCTCTGGCAGATGGCGAAACCTACCTTCTTGCTCCATTTATCGTGGGTAGTTTTCTCGTTTGTTTTTCTGTTTGACAGATAGAGAACACTCCATTTAGCCAAGAAAAAAGAAAAAAGCAGTCGCTTGTGAGCGTTCACGCTAAAACAAAATGGCTTCGGCACGGAGGTCCGCTGCAGCCGACAAAGAGATGCAATACCTTCTTTTTGAAAGAGATTAATGCTCAGGCATTTTTGATGACAAATCCTTCAGCCTTTCCTATTTTTTAGGAATCAGACTATATTTTGATGGGCAGAGACAGGAGTGACAAAAACGAGGTGTATCCTGCAAGCATTTCATGCCCTTCGGTGTCTGCGGGTCAGTAGAACTCAGACCCGAAGTCCCAATTTAGAGCAAGATATGACACCTGGAAGGCGAGGAAATTGTGGTTTTGTTTTATTTTAATGCAAGCTGGCTTTTCAAAACAAAAATTTGCTCTACGTTTCTCGAAGAAAAAAATGAGTAGGCAAGGGGTTAAGAAAGCTTGTGACGAGTACCTGCAGTGTGATACCACCTCTTGAAACGCACCTTATATTGAATGCACCGCCGATCGGTTTCCTATTGACGACAACCGCCAATAGGAAACCATAACACCGAGAGTGCGTGGCTGCATCCAATCAACACCTCCCGATAATTGATAACAATGCCGCGGTGCTAAGCGTTTGGCGTCATCTAAAAAAAAAAAAGGAAACGCTTGGCTTAAATTGGGCACGAGCGTTTCGTCAGCGCTCAGCCGCGACTCCTTTACTCCGAGCTGGAACGCCAGTCCCAGCTGAACGTTGACGAGCACCAGTACATTAATCTCCAAAAATTCAACGTTACAACTTTGTCATTTAGGTGGTGCAAATCAGCCACAGGTAGTCTGCTCATATACATCGCACAAAAGACACACGGCGTTCGTAGCGGGCATGTTGGCGCCTCAAGTACGCTCCAATCACTTTTCCTTCGTGCACATGTACGCTCCGAGCAAGTCTGCAGGAAGTTCCTGGGTTACCAATCTGACGTCACACAAGGAAAAAGCACGCCTCAAAGAGTGTTTGCAGACTCTTTTGTATGAGGCATGAGCAGTGTGACCCCTGACTTTATGCCAGGCCTGAACACCAATAAATCACCGATCACCTTTGAACCAGAGCGGTACATTCAAAGTTTGCCAGTTTCATTTTTGTTTCGAGAATATTTGAAACGTTGCGCGAGCCTTAAATATTTCTAAAGAAAACCCAAGATACATGAATATGAGGAGTCCCCCCTACATTATCTCTAATGATCACAGTGCAGTGGGGCTGGTGCGTAATAGGTATTAATTATGAGTTGTAAACCCCGTGCTTATCTTGTAATAAAAAAAAAAAATAGCGGAAGCTGTGATGCCGATGGCATCCATATAAGACCAGTGAAGTAGGTTTTTTATTTGATAGCTCCAATACTAAGTCATATTTTTAACCTGGCTTTAGTAACCAGAGCATTCCCAAAGCGCATGCTAATAGCTAAAGTTTCGGTTTTATATAAAAAAAGGAGACAGGAATGAAATGGGAAACTACAGACCCATATCAATACCACCTGTCTTTTCAAAAACGCTAGAACACGTGCTTTCTATCCGCTTGACAAATTTCATAAATAAATACAAACTGATTACAGATGCGCAATTTGGTTTTAGAAAACATCGTTCAACGGAAGCCGCTTTAGTTGCGCAGAAAGAGTTTATCTTGCAATGTTTCAAAGAAAGAAAAATGGTTGTTGGAGTTTTTCTGGATTTTACGAAAGCGTTGGATCGCCTTGATTACGAAATTGTACTTGAAAAGCTTTACATTAATGGCGTTCGGAGACACGCGTTACAGATTTTCAGGTTTTACCTGGAGCATAGAGACTAGTATGTTTGTCTAAAAGGTAATTCTTCTTCAGTAAAACCAATACTTCGTGATGTTCCTCAGGCCCATATATTAGGTCCCCTCCTCTTTAATATATATGTAAATGACGTCGTAAACATTAACCCAAATGTCAAATTTCCAAACTATGCCGACGATACAACAATGTTTATTTCGGGAGAGGACTGCGATGTGCTAGTAGACACGGTAAATGTGACGTTGTCCAAACTGGAAATTTGTACTCGGGAGGACTCATTACAAACAAACATAAACAAAATGAAAGCTAAACGTTTTCATACCAAAAATAAATTGGTCAGACTAACGCGCGATATCTCTCTAAATTCAACTCCAATTGAGTTTCTCAGTCATTTTAAGGCGCTGTGAGTTCTTTTTTTTTTCTTTTGAAAATATATCCTGAGAAAATAACATTAATTTTAGAATCCCAAACCTGTCCCGAATAGCTGGATTATTTCCCGTCATCGATCAAATTTGCCAAAGAATGTGAAGTTACTAATCTATAATTCACTGTTTTATTCCCACTTAAATTACTACCATCTCGTCTGGGGCAAAGCTACATCATTAAATCTTGAGAAAATACTTTTATTACAAAAAAGGGTGTTGAGGTCTATCGGTGGCGTCTCGTTTGACTCTCATAGATCAGGTCGGTTTACGGCTCTCCGCATTATTAACATATGCAATTTATACAACTATAGACTTAGAAATACATTCAAATTGGAAAGCAACAGAAACACGAGTTTTCTTACGAATTTGGCGCATCTATCTGTGAAGGAACCAGTTTACCTCACTTGTCACGCAGCACATTGGGAGATGGTAGCGCGGAGGACAAATTACGGCTCTCAGAATATTAGATATAAGCAGCCTAAATTGCTCAACCAGTTTGATGTTTGTGAGTTGGATCGGATTAGAATGTCGTTTAAGCAACTTAGAAAATATTTTGTAAACCTAGATAGGTAAAATACCAGTGATCTGGCGGTTTGTTTAATATTTCCAGGATTATTCAATCTTCTTTAATATGTGTGTTATGCTCGTATATTATCTACCCGCTTTGTGCTTTCGCATGAAGTAGCATTTTCTAATGCACCTCTGCTGTTCTGCCTCTGTGGGGGTCGAGTGCCTTGTCAAGCTGTATTTCACTGTTTTCTTCCTCGACCTCCACGATCAATGTAGATGGAGATAAACGAATTATTTTTTAGACTGCGAAAGAAGCTGTCGTATAAATATCATGACTATTAACTGCAACTTTCAGTGTGAGTGCCGCGCGAATCTGCTGCTACGCAATTTGCGATCAATGGTATCTAATTGCCTTCCTCCAGGAACTCAGAGGTTCTGCACGCGGATCCCCCATTGCCTAGCTTTAGTTTTCCGTTAGTCCTCAAGGTGGACCGCCACTGTGAATCCGTCAATGGCCAATGAAGGAGCGTCCAGCGATACCCGAGAAGACAAAGAGGCGGCCTTCGACGCCCGGGACTTCAATATCTGCATCGATGCCGGCGAATCGGGCTCTGCCACTCCGGGACACCAGGTCATGACGCAGTTCTTCCCCACAGGGTGCGTAGTAGCGCTCGACAGACACGTCCTAGACAAAGGCCAAACATTACTAACGTGAGAGAATATAGGGAAATGAGCCTTCATGTTGGGGTA
Source organism: Ixodes persulcatus (assembly GCA_013358835.2). Classification (NCBI taxonomy): domain Eukaryota; kingdom Metazoa; phylum Arthropoda; class Arachnida; order Ixodida; family Ixodidae; genus Ixodes; species Ixodes persulcatus. The sequence goes on from JABSTQ010000197.1 coordinate 19,081, forward strand.
GTTTCGGCGGTAGAGCCCACTGGAACTGCCTAGATGATGAGAAAACCCGTGCCCTTTCCCTCTTCCACCCCGCCGAATTGGCTGAAATGCCCGTGGAGGACCGTCGGTGTGTCGTCTGATATCGAGACGGCGCGCGTGTCTTTTGCCTTTCTTACCCCGATGATTTCCTCAAAATGCCCCGATGTATGTAGATGGCGCTGCAGTTGAGCAAGATGGCGCTGCCTAAAGAGCTTTCAGCAAAATGGTCTATAGTGCCTTGCAGAACGTTGAGTCATTTAATTACAGCTGTTGCTCCAGTAACAAGCACCGCAGCCTGCACAACCAGCGCCGATAATTGCGGTCAATTAACTGGATTGATAGTACAAGCTGCATTCAAATGAACCTCTTGTATTTCGACCCTCCTTTGTTTCTAAAATATCCTCGCACGGGGTACCTCCTCCCTCTCCTACAACTGCCCGTTTCGATTTGGATTAGCATCATACCGGCGTGCGGTCAGGCATGACTACTGCGTGGTGCACGTTAAAGACTCCAGGCTTTCGGTTATACTGCATTGTCTAAATTTCTCATCTACAGCTGAGACGACAGACGTTCATTCAATTACTAACTTCCGGCTGTATAAACATACACACAAGACAATTATTTATATCTGCCCAACTCGATTTTTTTTTATTTGACACTTCGACCGTTTTACAAATGGCTACCAAAAAAGAAAACAATTTGGAAAAAAAAAGTTAAAAACCTTTTTTTTTGCTGTAAAGCGCGTACTCTGGAAAGTGTGCCATTCGGTCCGGACAAAACGGTTCGTTTAAAAATAAATAGCCTTGCACGGTACAATATTTCTAATTCAATTGTTTCTCTGTGACACTTCAATCTTCTTGCCGAAAGCTTTCAAATAAAACTTTGCAAAAAGCAAAAAATTACAAAAACTATCGTTCATGGTTTTGTTTTTATACCGTAAAGTGCCTACTCGTGAAAGTGTGCCGTTTGTTTTGGACAAAGTGGTTCATTAAATAAAGAACATAAAATCCTATAAGACAATTCACTACTATTTCACCTTACGATAGACAGCAGCAGCAGAATCATCAAGCATTATAGCTAATCCCGCGCGGTAAAGGTATCACGTGACTCTAGGCACACCGCGGGACGCTGTGCCCTTCCTGAAGGCCACGTAACACTCACGCGGGATTGGATTGACTTCGATATCGATACGTTGGCTTCGGTGGCTCGTAGTATCATCTGGGGCCCATCGTAAGATGAAACTGAATATTGTCAACTGACGCCCCTTTAGCCCTGGTCCGCCGTGCTCTGTACGCACAGAGAACCGTTGTTCTAAAGGCAAGGGGGGGGGGGGGGGGGGGGAGGGGGCACATTTTTCACGCGCAAGCTTATGTACTAGAATTTCTTCTCGATAACACAAACGAAGGCTATGGTTAACTCTAGTGATTTCCTACACTGTTCTTTCTAGCGGCCGTGCTTGGCACGAGGTGGTCACATTGAAAAATTTATAATGTTTCTCGGGGTATCTAGATATCCATAAAAAAGCATTCTTCATAACGAAATTAAAGACGCTGAGAGAAATATGACTAAAAACATAAACTTTATTAGATACAGACATTTCCGAAAAAGATCTCGACAAAAGTAGTTAAGAGAATACACTACTGTACATTATAAAACATTTAAATAAGTACCTTACTCCACAAACAATTTCAACTTAAGTGAATATATTTTGAACTGCAATTCAATTACTTGTAGAAAAATTTTACAAACTTAAGAGCTCTAAAAATTTCATATTTTAAGGACGAAAATGGGGAGAACAAGCCGCTCCACTAATAGTGCTTTCGCTGAAAATTGCGTCTTCTACAGCTACCGAGAGGATCAGAACGGAAGGGCATCTCTTTAGAATGTCTGGCCTCCCGCTTGTGCTCATTGCCCTCCGCCGCACTTTGTCTGCTCGTGCACGCTCAAAGCTAACGAGACGCCGAAGCACTATCGATGGTAAGAAGCTCGCTCTGGAGTAGAGGCAACCCTAACTTTCCTTACCGTTCTTATCCTTTCAATGACTATAGTGATCTCTAGAAAAAGCACTTCGCCATCTAGACACATAAAAATTTGACGCACGCGACAATATTCCCCTGGGCGCCGAAGTATTTGAACACTTCCAATGTCGGTTGATGGATCGTTGACGTCTGATTTTGCGCCCCGCAGAGCAGGCCCACGGCAACAGTGGATGTCCCAGCAGCAGCCAAGCGCCCCCACCTGCATCGGAGACCTGTCCAAGGGCAAGGAAAGTCACGATGTGCCCCTCTACGGTTCCTCGGCGGAAGCGCTGGGGCCCGGGCACAGGGTCCCGTCTGAGTCGAAAGCGACCGTAATGCACAACCGGCTAGAAGCCTTGTTCCAGCCGGGTGACAACAAGCTGGCCAGGAAGGTGTTCGGCCACAAGATGGCGCTTATGAAGGAACGCATCCGGCAGAAGGCCGCCGGGCATTGCATCATTCACCCGTGCAGCAATTTCAGGTGCGTACCTCCCTGCTTTTCAGCCCAGCCAACACATCATTAACTCTAATTCACCTCAAAAACCGGAGTAAAACAATGAGACGTTTACAAATCTCTGTAATACGAAACTAGAGCGCGGCTCTTGAGGAAAAGGAGGCGAGGTTTCGGAGGAGAGGGTATGCCCCTCCTCCTCCTCCTTACCCTCCTCTCCTCTCTTTCTCCTCCTTTCCTTCTCCTCTCCTCCTACCGCGGAATATGTTCAAGGGTGACGTGACACGTAGTTGTGACATCATTTTCCCCGTAAATTTAGCGGGAAAACTGAATTGGTGTTGAGGTCAAGTGACGTCCATTTCCCCGCTAAATTTAAAAGTGAAACTTAGCCCACTAAAGTTGGCGGGAAAATTTCCCCGCTAACTTTAGGGAGAAATATTTCCTGTTAAATTTAGCGTGAAAATCTCCCCGCCAAGAATAACGGGAACATTTCCAGGTAGAGTTAGCAGGAAAATTTAGCGGGAAAAGCTCTCTTCTACCTTTAGCGGGGAAACGTCCCATAATGCAACGCATGCAGCTACGCCGACGCCGACGCCGACGCCGACGCCGACGCCGACGCCGACGCCGCTCAACCCGGAAACGGGCGCCTAAGCGCTGCGCTCTAAAAAAAGTCCGACTTCTTGCGGAACTATATTGATTCACTCATTTATGTGGTTCATTGAGATATATGTGGTGGTAAGTTTTAAATTCGCTTTTCGTTATTTTATCGAAAATACACGTCTAAAACGCACAAAAACAGTTTTTTTTCCTCCGGCAACCAAGTATCTAAAAACAAATCTACTCTCTGCAAGGCATGAATCATGCGCAAAAACCTCCTTTTTTTTTTTCTTGATGTGACAAAGGGATGAGAAGGCCGTAGTGATGAATTTTTAACGTCGCCTAAAGAGGCAAACGTAGGATACAGATTGGGCACGAGTGGTGCGTCCACGTTTGAGTCGCGTCCAATCAGCGAGAGCCCGAGCCTCAGCCAAGCGCTACCGCAGCACTCGTCTCCAATCCAGGCGCCGCGTTTGCCTCTTTGGGTGACGTCTAAAACGCAACACTGCGGCCTCCTTATCTATGAGGTGTTGGTCTAGCACTGAGGTGAGGGTATGCGATGAGTGCCTCGGTTTATCTGAAGTTTGACTGTTTTTTAAAGAAACGCCTCAAGGGGGCATTGATTATTTATTTATTTATTTATTTATTCTTGAGTTGAGGATGCCCACTAACAGCTGAACGCCTTACCGGTGGTACACCATAATACATTCACAACGAAACAAGTAATGCGAACACCGCAATAATAAAAGTACAAATACAACATTGAAATGCAGATGCCCTATGTCATTTTCCCTACCACTACGTTTTTAAAATCGCTAAAATTCATAAAGACATCTTTTGCAGGTGACTCAAAATTGTTATACAAAGCCATCATTCTTGTGATAGGCGAGAGGTTAGAATGTCTGAGAACACAAAAAAGTTCAGTATATCTCAAGGAGCGAGATGGTACGTGAACGCTGATATCGGTTAGCGGACCTGGGCAAGCTACACCGTCGTTCAATAATTTATGCAAAAAAAACAAATCTCGAAAATTTCTCCTCTCAGCAAGAGTGGTCATTTGCAATTTACAAAGTAGCCAGTTATAATCATAGTAATTTTTTTTACCAAGGTGTCAGTCGTAAATAAAACAGATAGCGCGTCTCTGAACTCCTTCAACGCGCTCTAGTTTAGACAAAATCAATGAGTTCCACGCAGTAGATGAAAATTCCAATCTCGAGCGGACGTAACAGTTATACAGTACTATTGCAGTGCGCGGGTTTCTAAAGTCCCGTGTAATTTTGGACACCATGCCGAGCATCCTCAACGATTAAGCAACTACAGCATTGACATGTGCTTCCATTCGAAGGGTGGAATCCCATAACACACCGAGATCTCGAATTTCAGATTTTCTTTCTATTTCGCACTGGTTCAGCATATAAGAATACGTATGCACTATATTTTTTCACCGGGAATGAGTTCGAACCAGTGCTGTAAGTGTTAAAAAAAGTAACTAAATACGTGACTCGTTACCTGCAAATAAAAGTAACGTGTTACCGACTTACGTAACCTCGAAATAAAATAAGCGCTTTACCGTTAGGAAGTAAAAGTAACGCACGGTACTTTTGCGTTGCTTCTTATTTACGAATTGAAAGGTTTTACTGTTCTGACGTTACAGGTACGCATAACCGCCTTATTTAAAGAAAGTAGGAGTGTTCGCGTGGTAAAAAGAGGGACAAAATATTAAAGGTATGTGAGATGAATGCAAGAATTTATATGACTTGGGGCCTAGGAACATACAAAACATTTAAGTGTAATTTTTTTAATTCTTGGAAGGATGTAACGAGGAACGTAACTACGTTACCCGTTGCTGGAAATACTTAACTCAAGCACGTTATGATTTACCGTTTTAAAAAATGTAACAAGTACGTTACTAGATTCCACAAAGTAATGCGTTACCGCGGTAACACCGCTACTTGCGACGCGTTAGCGCCAGCGCTGGTTCGTACAATAGCAAAGCCTAAGATAAAAACCGCTGTTTTCCCCCAGTTCAAGTAGACCAAAGTCTCCAAACGTTCCGCGCATGCGGGACGCCGCCATAACTTTAGTTCACAGAAGGTAGGCGGCAGTGCGCAAAGCGGCTCGTGCAGTCTCGTGGTCTGCAATCGCGGAGCTGCAGTGAAGTTGTCGAACGGGCACGAACACAAAACTCTTTTTGGTGCATTTCGGCAGCGGCGGCGCAGCCGCACTGCCCGGTGAGATCGGTCTATGATACAGCATGTAAACTAACGCTTTTGGACTTCCTGCAAAAATTGGTTTCTCAACGTATTTTTTCTGCAATTTACTACAGATGTACAAGCAAGTGGTGAAAGTTAACAGTGAAAAAAAAACTTACCTTGTGGGAAAAAACAAAAAAAACAAAAACAAAAACCTGTTTTGGTCAATTTATGCCGCCACTTCACAGACGTTGCATGCGTAGGGATACTAGCTGCCGACAGGTGGCGTACGCCGCGTCGATGGAGCGCCGGCCGATTCGGGTTCTTTCGCGGGATCGTCAGCTGTAGTAACCTGAATCATCAAGCCTGTGGACGCGGCGGACGCCATCTCTCGGCAGCACTCGTCTGCAAAGTGGCGGCGAAAATTGCCCAAAGCAAGCTTTTTTTGCTTTTTTTACGAGTTAAATTTACTTTTTGATTTTTTTACTGTAAACTTCCAACGCCTGCTTGCACCTCTGTAGTGTATCGCAGCGCGATACGTTGGGAAACCTATTTGTACAGGTGCCTTAAAAACATTAGTTTGCATGCAGTAGTTAAACCAATACAATGACGTCAGTTAAAAGTCTCATCAACGCAACCAAGCCTATCTAAAATTAAGTTTGCCGTTTCTAAAAAAAAGTTCAGGCAACCGCATTATCTGAAGCGATTCCTACTCTGACACCGTTAATTGAACAATATACAATTTTAATCCTACGGTTTCACTTGGTGTTTTGCCTAATAACTCTACGCTCTTGTGCACAGGCTCTATTGGAATCTGTGCATGGTGCTGCTTCTCGTGCCGAACCTTATCGTCTTGCCCGTGACCATCTCGTTCTTCAATGATGACCTGTCTATCCGATGGATCGCCTTCAACTGTGTCTCGGATGCAATCTTCCTGTTTGACATCATAATCAACTTCCGAACGGGTCAGTGTACTTGCACTGGAAGTTCATCTGTCGCATAACCACTCTCAGTCGGAGTGAGGCATGCAGCATGCAGGTACAAGCAACAGCGGCTAAGCCTAACGATGTTGATCATGTCATAAAACTACCCGAGATCGAAAAAAATTAAGTTGAAAAGATTATAAACTTAAAGGAAAGACACGCGGTAAAGAGCTGTCAAAACAGTACACAGCAAATGCCCTGCACGGCAAAAAACAAAGCGCGCGTTATAAAGAACAATAAATTTAGAGGTTAACTAAGCACTTATGAGCTGTGAATGCGAAAGCAAGAAAGTCGTTCTACCGCTCTCTTAGTTCGTCTGCGGCGTACTGGCGTGGACGGCCACGTTTTGCTAATGCCGAGGTAACGGGCGACGGCCGAGCGCGCGCTCTCATGAAGTGGCCGCGCCGCGCTGAGCACGGCCGCGCAGCCTCTCCGGAGTTTGCCCGTGCGGGTTCTGCGCCCAGCTGCTCCCTCTTACCGACGGCCGGGTCGCTTAAGGGGTAACTGCAAAGAAAAAAAAGCGTTTTTTTAAACAGCCTAATTGGGATAAGCATGTCTCAAAACAAATTTTCCTTGAAAAAAAAAAAATTACCGCTATCTTTATTGCGCGAGACTGATTTTAGTTTGTGGCTATTTTGTCCGTCTTAAATCGCGCGTCGCAAAGTTGGTATTATACGTCACGGAGGGCTGCTATATGTCATGGACTGGGCTATACGCCACGAAGAGCCGTGCGATAGCAACTCTTCTCATTGGCTAAAGATTGATTGACAGCTTAGATCTTGGTTGTTAAACCTTCGTGATATGTTGTAATTTCTTTTTGAGCGGCATATTTTTACACTTAAAGAATAACCCACGTAATGAGAGTTATCACTCTTTTCAAAAGATTTACAAGACGGGCACTTCCGTTTGGATTCATACCATAACAAACAAAAGCTTCGCCATTCTTTCATGGCCGCCGAAGTCTCTGATCCCGCTTGTTTCGCCTACCTCGACTAGCCGCTTCGCCCAAGTGATCAGTGTTTCGTGTTGACCCAGGTGCTTGAGTGAGACTTCCTGAAGTGAAGTAGTGTGTGTTTAGCAGCTGTCGCAGGTGTTAGTGATAGGAAGCGACGTGGGGTTTTGGCTTGCATAGCGCGGTTTGTTACTTTCGTTTTCCTCGTTGCTTGCTTAGCGTGTTTGTTTTTTGCTTGCGCGTGCAAATGCCGGCTTTTTGGAGATGTCAACTTCTGCAAAGCGGCCCCGTTGCTCTGTAAAGTGCTGCCAGATGAGTGATCGCGACAGCGAGTCTTCCAGCAGCCATGTCGCCCCGAAAGATGACAATCTGAATGCTATTTGGCTGGAGGCGATCGGGCGTTAGCGTAGCGACAAACGTGTCCAGGTATGTTCTCGCCATTTTGCTCCGGAGGACTTCAAGATTCACACCGGGTGCACGAAACGTCCGCGATTGAGACACAGCTGTTACGTAAAAAACCTGGCACAGCCAGGTTATTACGTAAAAGCTATCCGCAGAAGCCTTCGGACGTCCGAAGGCTTCTGCGTTAGACGACTTATTGTTTTCTCGGCTTCCGAACCATCTTACGTAATGTTGTTTGAATTGAATCTGTACTCTTATCGGAAATCTTGGCTTGCGATTACGCCTTTGTAGATCATCTTATTCGTTTTGATGGGGAGAATCAAACGACGGGCATAACAAAATCTTTTGCATATTGCGCATACCTCTCAAAAGCACTTCCCCAGTCACCTTGCGAAAAGCGCGAAACACGGAGTCCGCACTGTCCTGACTTCTTAGTCTTTAACCTGCTTTAGAGCGGTTTGTACCTGCTAGTAGGTATGCCTACTGAAAGTGCAACTTGAAACTAGGGGCAGTACCACAAAGAAAAAAACATAAACCTGGGAAAGCTTGATCGCCCTTTCAAATTTCTAAACTCTCAAGTGATTGTACCATAATAAATGCACCAACGCCTCTCCCCAAGTTAAAGAAAAAGCATTATGTTCGCTACGTGAAAAATGGTCTCAAATCATGCATCTGTGGGCAGGTAAAAAATCGTGCCCAATTATATTCACACCGCATGATGAACGCAACAAACTCACAAGATATTCACAGGAAAATATCGGTGGTGACTTATGTTTCCCTGAACTTCCGAATAACCGGTCGTTTGCAGGATCGAATCATCTACTCGAGTGGTGTGAGTCGATGTGCACACACTTTCGCTGTGCAAACGCAGTCCAAGAACACGAAGCATAAAAACGGCAGATTTAGGACAACAATCCGGAGTTCATTGTTCAACTAAAACGACATATTTTTGTTGACAACAGCCGCAGCTTTTTACTCGTGGAATGCGTCGGGAATCGCCCACATTTTGAAACGGAACGAAGAGAGATTTACTTTTAGAGACGCTCGATGCGTCCTCCCGGACCAGCTGGACCGGATAAGCTGACCACGACGGGACTGAACACGTTGAACCTCAACCCCACAACAACCAATTTGCGCTCCGTGTTAGTGTGGGTTTCTACTTCCAAGCCGCGCTCCACACACCACAAACGTTTCACTTCTTTGTCGCATCGCCGTGTTGCACCAAACAGAACGAGATCGCCGAAGTCAACGCAGCTCTGTCGTAAACGTTGGTTTGCGGTTGCGCACTCGTGGTTCCTGTGACTCCCTTCGCTTTCAAAGCACACACGACGATTACGAATGACACTTTCCGTCTTCCGGGAACATCACAGGGGCACTTCTCCGGTCACGTCTTCGCTACATGTGCTCGCAAACCGCGGAGCTTCTCGCGTCCCGTCAAACCAAAACTGAAACAATACCGGCGCCATATTGAACGTCCGTTGTTGCCAGATTTTTTACGACCAAACAAAAACAACGAAAGCAATCCGGCTTTAGCTTCCAGCGTACATCGGCGGCAACTTCTCTCAGTTCCCCGTTCCCCCTCCTGGAGAATCGACATCGCTCGAGTTAGGCAAATAAAAGACAACCCTACGCGTGCAAAACCAGGAATTTTCGGTAAATGTTAGCATCACCGATCGTTTTGTCAATCCAGCAGCTTGGTTTACTTCATACATATTTTATAAACGTCGAATACTACCTGCAACTGTGAAAATTCGCGCGGAGGAATATGCGACGTCTGGTATTTACGCACCTTGTGCATCTAACTACCCATCAAAGACACTCAGTTGTTGCCCTTCCGTTAAAATAAAAAAAATAGCGCGAGCTCGGTTGCCTTGTTAGCGCGTTTCTCATTTATCTCATATATTAGTGAGGCCCTTTCATCCTTACTGTTTGGAGTTATTGTTTTGACGTTCTCACGCGCAAGGTACACACTTGGGTTCACTTGCAAAGCGTATAAGCTTCGCCGCACACCCGCGGGCTTACCTTACTGCGTGAGTTACAAAATAAGAACAGAAATCCGTCAGCAAAGAATAAAAAAAGAGCATTTTTTTATTGTCAACGTAAATGATGTTTTATTAATCGCAGAAGACAAATCACATACAAACATGAAGACAAGGAAATATGTATTGCTACAAGGCAAAATATAGCCCATTCGGCAGAAGTCGGTGTGAACAAATGGAAGGAGATGCATATGTCTTGAGTTTCTTGAGGGCAGTCTTTGCAAAGATCACTAGCTCAAACTGATCGATCGTGAAGTGATCCTAAAAAAAAAAAAAAATGCAGCATAGCATATTTTTAGTGGCCATTTGTGAAAATCCGATCGCGAAAATATGTTGCACAAACAAAAGCCCGAGGTGCTCGATCGTTGGTGACTCTCCTTACACTGACGCAATATGTACGCGGTAACACTACAACCTTCTTTATTTTAGTGGCACCCCAGTCTCTCTCGCGTCGTTCTCAACTCGGCCGACTCAATGGAAATGAGCTAAGATTGAGCGAGTCAGTTTCTGTGTCTAAGTTCTTCGTGTCTAACGTGTCTAAGTTCTTCGTGCCGGTTTTTAGTTCCGTGTTTGTCTCTTCAATCGCGGAAATAAGTTGCACAATAAAAGCGCGAGTTGCTCGATCGTAGGTGACTCTCCTCTCACTGACGCGATATGCTCGCGGTAACATTACAACCCTCTTTATTTTAGTGGCAGCCCAGTCTCTCACGAATCGTTCTGAACTCGGCCGACTCAATGCAAGCGAGCTAAAAGCGAGCAAGTCAGTCTCTATTATGAAATACGCGGGAAAAGGCGTACAAAGTTCTTCATGCCGGTAATTTTATTTCGTGTTCATCTCGTCTCATGCTCGTATTAGGCAATCTTCATCGGCGAGAGTAAAAGAGACAGGTTATACGATCCAGAGTTTTAAAATGACTTACCTCGCAAAGTGTTCCTCGGAGGCTGCCGAAACTTTTCCGACGGATCCGGTGGAGCCATTGTCTTCGTCGCTGAAAATTTTCTTTTCCCGTCGGAACGGCAAAACGCTTCTCTTTCGCAAGGCTGTTTGTGCATTCCACAGCGCAGCATGATAGCATCGAAAGTGGTCTGCTAAAAAGCAACGCCCAGTGATGGCGTTGATTTCTAGCAGACCACCGAATCGCGTGGGATCATGAGAAGGCAACGGTCACGTGTCGCGCCCGATCCAATTGAAGCGAGGGGAAAGAGAACTTTTGAGAGGGAAAGGGCATGGGCGAGGAGAAGTCTCTCTTCCTCATTTCAGACAATGGTTTGCACTACCTTTCAGTATATAGGGGCCTTAGGGTCGCTGCGTGCGCTGCGCCGCCATAGAGAGTCCTTCTTTGGTGGCGTTTTTTGGAACTACGTCGCACGAGAGCCAATGAAAGCCTCGTTCCTTAAAACTATGACGCGCGCCAGCCAATGGGTGCCTATCCTTCAGATTTCTGCTACAGACGACAGGCTTCATTGGGACAGGGTAGGGCAGTTTGGCGCGGCTTCAAAAGCTGATGACGTCGGTAAACTCCATGGGACAGTTAGTACTTACGCATTATAAACGTAAACGTAGCAGCGCGCGCCTTCGTTTTCAGTTTGGATGCCACGCAAACAGCACGGCTTTCCTTCTCGCCTCCTCTCTGTCGTCTCCTCCCAATGCTTGTTTTTGGGAAGGTGGGAGCTTGCAACAACAGCGGAAACCTTCATGGCAGACAGCATAATCGTGTGAGTGGTTGTCCGAACCCACGTAATGAGCACCCGCCAGTCCAAGGCAAATTGGAAATGGAGGAAAACCTCCACTTCGGATACAGTAAATGCTGTGACAGCAAAAAAAAAAAGTGTCTTGTTTGGACATCCCTTAAAACCATGCTCATTTCTCGTTCTTTTAGCTTTGAAGTTTCTTTTTTTAATTATTGGCCTTCTCAATTACGACGTAATTTTGCCTTTTCTCTTTTAACTATCAGACTTCCTAATTTTGTTGCCCCAGTCTCGGAGACGTTTTATGATATCATTTGACTCGGGCCAGCTCACCTGCACAAATACTGTCTTTTTCAAGCTATGTAGGCCACCTCGTTAGTTGGCCAGGAGGCCGTGACCCCTATGATTAACTACAGCAAAGTCCAGCTACGATTGTGAAATCACGTGTAACCTGCTTTTAACAGCGCTTGTAGTGTTCAGGTCGTTTAAATTAACATTTGAAATTCTGATACTCACATCTATTCCAGAATAACTAAAAGATGAAGTTAGAACAAAGAGATCACAAAAAAAAAAAGAAAATATAGAGATCACGCATGCCTCAACACGTCAGATAACATACGCTTCTCAGAAATGTCTTTAACCTTTCGTTTGAGTTAAAAAAAAACGTGAATCTGTGACGTCACAAAAACATTGTTGGCACATAAATGAATTCATTATTGGTACATGGAAGTACTCGAAGACAAGTTCAAAAGGAGGAGAACTGGAAGCCACTGAACTGTGCACTCTCCTCCTTTCGTCTTTTTGTCCTTTTGTCCTCGTCTAAAGGCCCGTTCACACGGTGCCAGTTCTTATTTAATGTACGTTACGAACTCTTACGATCCGCGCGTTTACACTGTACCCTGCCGTCCGTAAGAAAGAACCAATATGAATCATGATGTAGAATACCCGACACTGGGGTAAAAGCTGGGAAACTTGGTCGAAGAAAAAAGACAGGGGAAAAAACGCCGAAAGGGACGTTCTTTTCCCCTGTTTTTTTTTTTGTTTTTTTTACCAAGTTTTTTAGCTTTTACCAGAGTCTCGGGTATTCTACATCATGATCAACATTCACCAGCTCGTTTGCGTTCTCACTGTTTTTCTATCAATATGAATCCTCTGGTAATGATATTAGTCAGCCAATAGCGTATCATCCAACATGGCTGCCGTCCGCGGTGCCCGCTGGTACACCGCTGGCCCCGCTTCGATTGCAAAAATTGTGATTGCGCCCTCGAAGAAGGGCTAACAGGCTCGTAACATGACTGAAACGGGGCATACCCACAAATTTTAGCTCCGGCTTGTACATGTGCGATTGTAACATGCGAGTGTAACTACACACCCAGTATGCTGTTGATGTTGGAATTATTTTTCAAAACTTCGTTTAGCTTTCCTACCTTTAGCTCCAGCTGCTTCTGCGTCCTGCCAATGGAGTCAACACAATACGGTAGGATTGTTTTGGCTCGATCGAGCCAGAATAAGGCTTCTATCTAGGTTGTAAATACGAATAATAGTGGAGGAAGAAGGCTTCAAAACATTTGATAGTCCAGCGGTTGAACGTGTATTTTTTTATATTTGTTCAGCTGGTACTATCCAAAGGTATGAACCTACAAGCTCAGCTCCAACCCGTCGTAATTTACTAAATTTTGCGAGACGTAGCCATGTCAACGATCACTGCTTCCCTCTAGGCTTAGGAACAGCCCGATTCAGAAGACGATCTAAAAAATGAGGTGAGATCACCGCTCATGCTTTGTAATTTAAACGAGGTAAGGCAAAGCGAAAGCATGCTGCACAGTTCGTTGCCGCTAAACGTGCCTAATTGTGCAGCGCTATGACAAAATTTCCTCTGAAGCAAACGATACAGGGCGCCGCCATATTTGCCTTACCTTATATTAGAGAGCAGCGCCGGGCCGCCAGGCTCCCGTGCGTAGCGCACATGCCCAGGAGCTTCGCTTCCGCGAGTCCCGATTGGTTGAACGTAAGCGGTCGTAAGAATTCTGAAGAAAAGTTGAGCCAAGCCCAACTCCTTGCATTACGTTACGACTCGCGTTGCGTCGCTGGTTGCCATGGTCACGGGCGGTCGTAAGTTGTCGTAAGACTTCGTAACGTAACGTAACGTAAGAAATGGCGCAGTGTAAACGTGCCTTGACACTCAGCACTGTACATTGAGTGTTTCAGACTGTGAAGGTACAAATGTATTTCTGCGTGTAAGCTTTTGTAACACGAAGAACTCCTTGATTTTATTGTTGCCTCTCGGGGGACGCAATGCTTTCGTCAGGACTCTTGAATCGGGACAACTCGAAGCAAGTAATCCTGAGCCCGCGGAAGGTCGCCTGCCGCTATCTCCGTACCTGGTTCTTCCTGGATCTGATCAGCTCCATTCCGGTCGACTACGCCTTTGTTCTCCTGAGCCAGGAGCACAGCGGCAGTTACCAGCTGCTCCACGCGGGCCGCGCATTGCGCAAGCTACGTATCGCTAAGATGTTCAGCCTCCTAAGGCTACTCAGGCTGTCGAGGCTCATTCGATACGTGAGCCAGTTGGAAGAGGTCTACGTAAGTGCATTTCTGCTTTCAGCTCAGTTGTTACAGTCACTTACAGAATGAAAATGACAGGGCGCCTATTTCGAATGCCCGGCTTCCAGGATGCAGCACGCGCTTCTTGCCTTCCGCAGTGCTTTGGCTGTGTGAGCACGGCTCACTGTACGCTGAAGCGTCATCGAAGGTAGGAAGCTATTGCTGGAGGCGGGGACACTAAAGGACGTTCTTGTCATTTTCAATCTATCAGTGTCTCCGGCAAAAAGAAAAAAATAAGCAGCAAACAAGATACACTTAAAAAAAAAAGAAAGATTGTAGCAGCACACTCTTTTGTCACATATAATACACCCCAAAACTTCATTTTGACGTACAGCGCACTGACGTCCAAACTGACGTGCTCCAACCTTTACGAGGGGCTTGATAACGGTGCGGATATAACCATATAAAACGGTTAAAGTACGTATCAAAGAGTTTTTGCAGTCACTCACACATACATTAGCAATGTTTGACAGTTATAGAACTCGGCTATTAAGCCAATCGTGCAAGTTGGTACCGTCAGTTCGACGTCAGGGGCGGTACGTCGAACTGAAGTTTTGGGGTGTATTATATGTGATAACGGGTGCAAGAATATACTTTTTTTTCTTAGAGTGCAGTACCTGTCTCGATTGCAAAATTTTCACACTTGCCATTGCCCAGAAGCTCTCACGAAAGAAAGAGGGAGTTAGTGAAAGAGAAAGTTAAAGGAAATGTACACAAGAAGTATTGTTTTTGCTTCCAACGTTGTTTCTACCTGAGAATTTATGGTCATAAAGCACCGGGAAGCCAAGGAAGAGCCAGACTTTTTTTCTTGGTCAGTGTGGTTATCTTGTCCGAATTCACCAAACAAGTGCCAAAGTTAGC
>JABSTQ010000198.1:0-15735 GCA_013358835.2 Ixodes persulcatus
CAAAGCAAATAAAAAAACGTAACTTTGTTGATTTAGATAACGGTTCGTTCTGAAAGCGTTGTCCTCGTTGTCTGAAACCGCTAGCCTAATAGGGCTCACGTGTTGGCCGGAGACTGGAAATTCAAACTGAACTCTGTAGCGAAAAAAAAAAAGGAAAAAAAGAACGCACTAATCTTTGTTCTTGTTGGTTTGTCCCTTGTTGTGTCTGTGTGGGGGTAAGGGTGGGCTGGGGGGTGGGGGGGGGGGAGCCATATGTGTTGCATTTGTAAGATCGCGAAGAGACCATCACTTCACGCACTTCTCACTGCTCTTGCACTGGATCGCGGTCACAATAGACAGATCTTACAGATGCCCAATTAGTCAAGGTAGCAGACATCAACGGTATACCCTCCCCTAATAATAACCGTCATAACAGCGCCTTCCAGAAGGAAGCATTTGCGTCATTTCAGGCTTGTTTGGTTAGCGTTTTAAAGCATAAATGCGCCTTACACACTCCCCTCCCCCGACCCAGAAAAAAAAAAATATATAATAATATTAATTGTGCGTTCGTACATTTTTGGTTAAATTTAGCGGGGAAACCAACGTAACGCGACCTAAACATCAATTCAGCTTACCCGCGGGAAAATTAATGTCACGTGACCTAGACCAGTTCAGTTTCATCGATAGATTTAGCGGGAAAATTAACGTATACAGCAATTCAATTTCTTCGCTAAATTTAGCGAGAAAATTTGTTTTCCGGTAAATTAAACGGGAAAATTGATGCCGCATGACCGCTGTACCAAGTCAGTTTCCCCGCGTAATTTAGCGGTGAAATAGGTCCTTCGCTCCCCCGAAACGACTGTTCAATGTCTTCTAACCAAATTTAAAGGACCGATCCTCGGATACCCCATTTCATGGATTTCAGAACTTTTGAGATAACGGTCGCTGTCAATTACTTCTTGTTATTTCCGGAGCCACAGATTCTCCGAATGTAGATTTCTAGGAGGGCATTCTCAGTGGCGCGAAATTATGACGCAGATGCAAACTTAGCATATTTCTAGCAGCAACAGTAGCTTAATTAATGTGGCGAGAATGCCGCGAGAGAGCTGCTTCGTGGTAGTCGACTGCAACACTTTCAGCAAAGTTGCGGTGAGCGAAGCGCACACGAAACAATCTGACCGGCGTTGCTAGTTCGGAAAGGGGTCGCGAAACCAGACCCTCATCAAAATCACACAAAACACACAAACACACACAAAAAAAAAAAAAAAAAAAATTGAGCCTTTTCACTCTGGAGAAGAAGGAAGAGCAGCGGAGCTGTAGCTTCTGTTCTCGGCGGTGGCTTTCCAAATCCAGGCGAGCGATCTGCTCTTTCGCAATGGAATCTGAAGCGCTCGACGCAGTGGAACTTTAGGCGATAGCGGCCTCGCGGGGGTTGCGGAACCATTCGCGCTGCTGCGCACATCGCCGCTCGTTCCGCTTCGCTCTTCTTCCTCCGAACAAAGGTTGCCGCCATCTATGAGCGACGGCGGCAACCAGTTGTCTGGTTACCGCCGTCGCTCATAGATGGCGGTAGCCGTCCAGAGTTCGGTGTCATTATCTCTTGGCTGGTGGACACGATCCTGGGGAAACTAGCCCTTAATTAACAGCTCCGTTGTAAAAAAAAAAAAAAAAAAACATCTAAAAGAGGTCAAGCATTCGTACTTGGAATATATACTTTAGGAAGACAGTAAATTAACCCAATCAGTTTTGGGTACATATCAGTGTTGGACAAGGTACTCGACAAACGTATTTAAGATAAGTTACTAAATACCTGCTTCAAAATGTACTTAGATACTTAACTTACTTCCGCTGCAAAGTGTCTTGAGTAGTCTATAAATATTTAAAGATGTAATTTAATTGTAAACTTTTGGGGATACTTATGCATTGCGTAATATTTACTACAGTGACACCAGTATGCTATACTTGCAAGCAACAGGAGCAAAGCAAGCAAAATCGCAGTGTTTTTTTTATACGCAGTTCCTGTACAATAAGTAGTATCACACTGGTGAATGTTACAAAAAGCAAGACGCTTTACGTATAGTGACATTGTAGAAAATCACATCTTGTGGTGGTTTTATTATGCGCGCCTTGGACGCAATGTTGTACTAAGGCCCGATGCTGTCATATATCCAGGGTTCGCGTCAAACAAATATGTAAGTAGTTTACGCGAATGCTGCATTCGGAGGTGACTGAAAGGGCTCAGAAAGAAGCCCTTCTATCTTCCTCGTGGTTGTGGATTTCTTTATTTATTTTTTACTTTTCTCTTGCTAAGAAGTGAGTTCAGAAAGGCTCACAAACTTGGGACCTTTTTTGTTAGCATTTTGATGGGCTCATCTTGCTCTTATCTTGGCCTTGCTGTTAGTCTCTTTCCGAAGTTTGTTATCCGAAGTTTTTCCGAAGTTTGTTATCCAAGCAAGATGAGCTTAATGATGCTGTTGAAGTATACTGCCCTCACATTATTACCGAAACGTGGCTTTCACGTAATATAACCAACCAATGGCCAACTTTCAATACAGAGCAACTTTAACCTTCACAGGACAGACAGCTAGATCTTTGTCCTGTGAAGGCGGCGTCCTTCTGGCAACTAAAAAAAAAAATGTTTCTTTTCGGCAGTTGTTGATTTAGAGGCTGATATTGAATTATGTTTTGTTCGAGTTAAGTTTGCATTTTCTTATATCTTGATAGGCGTTTGTTACAGACCTCCGAATGCGGATACCATGTTCATTCAAAAATTGTATGAGGTTCTGAATTTTGTAGCACTGCGTTATCCCCAGTATTCCGTATATCTTGGTGGCGATTTTAATTACTCTAGAATTGACTGGGTTGAGTGTGTGTCTGATAGTAATTGCAGAGATATGTCACAGTGCAGAGACTTTATCGACATTTGCAGAGTTTGTTCACTTAATCAAGTTGTGTTAGTTCCAACGCGTGAATATTATGTTCTTGACTAATTTTTTGCATGAATCCCTGGCCTAATACTATATGTTATTGTCGTTGAGGCAATAAGTGATCATAGAATTGTCTTGGTAGATGCAACCGTTGCTGTTCCTGAAAATTGTTGCGAAAACAAGCTGATTTTTAAATATGCTAGAGCAAATTCTTTCGACATCGCGTCAGCCATTGAAACGTCCGTGCATGACTTCCAGGGTTCCTTAGTTCTCAGATCAATGGAAGAGAACTAGAGCTTGATCAAGGCCAAGCTTTTAGAAACTCACAATTTATTTGTGCCAAAATAAAAATAACATCTAACAATTAAAAGTCTCGGTTGCGAGCACTACAGATTCATGGGAAAAATTCTAAGACATTATAAACTTTGCAAAGATTCAATGAATAACACAAAAAAACGATTCTATGGTGGGACACTTAAAGAATTATTGAGCTCTAATTCTGTAAAGTTTTGGAAAATCATTAGCCCTTCGAAAAACACAGCACGCTTTCCGTGGCCTTACTGATGATCATGAAAACCCGTTGTCTGACCTGGAAAATAAAATTTGTTTTAATAAATTCTCTGGTGATCCATCTTTCAACCTGGCTGAGCTGCAGAAATCTCTTACAATATTATCATTCTCGTGATTGTTGTTTTAGCAGGGATTGCTAAAAAGCTGAAAATTCACAACAAAAAACCAGGATTTAGCTTGGAGTCAGTGGGGCTGTTTATAGCATTTTTAGCGTCTCTAACTTAATATCAGTGTCTTTGAAGCTGTACGAGAATGACAATAATGTAAGAGATTTCTGCAGCTCAGCCGGTTTGAAGGGTGGGCATCATGCACAGTATCGAAAACGCTGACATTGAGGAGAAATTTTAAAATCGATATGACAGGTCCTTGGGGTACATCAGGCGCGTGTTCAGGGTGACTCCGAATTACGCTCAAAAGCTGTGTAACCATGGATTAGGTCGAAATTACCGATCACTAAGGAGCTGAAGGACCACAGTTCCCATGATTCCTCTAGCACGAGCCGGGGCGCTTGGGGGATATTAGCGGCGAGATGTTTTGGTGGCGCCCTCCTATGGTTCCCCCTTGTGACGTCATTACCTTGGAAACAACAAGTTCGATGGTGTTTGTAAATAGCATGGTGGAAGCTTGAAATCATTGCGCTCTCAAAGCAACACTGCCAACACCGTCAAAATTAAAGTTCTTTCATTCCTCTTATTTCCGTCGATGATAAATCCTTTTCTGACGTCATAGTCAGCGTTCGGCCAATCGTGGAAGGCCGACCACAGCGACGCTTGTGTTCGCTCTCGGGGCTAATAGCAAATGGCCTATTCCGCTGCCTGTATATGATGTTAGTTATAACAGTGCATTTCTTGATCAAATAAGCGTCGACTCTCACGGGATTAGCTAGCTTATAGACCTTTGCAGAAAGATCCCTCTGGCCGCCGCCATTTTGCGACTCGAGCGACCCCTATCAGCCAAAAATTTCTGCCACTCGCCTGAGCTGTGAAAACCCAGTCAGCGCTGCTCCCCACCTGCATTGTGCATTCGGAGTTTGCCGGCTTTCCTTGAAAGTTTTTACTTTATTTTCCTCTTCAGGATGCTTGCGGGTTTTGTGCTGTATTCCAAGAGCGTAGCGGATTTCGTACACTTGATACATCTCGAATTTCCGTGGCCATTCCAATGTCACCCTCCGCAGCAGCGGTTCGTCGCGGGTGGCACCTTTATTCTTATTGGCTGGCGAGAACGATCACGTGACCATAGCGACAACTAACGGTGTTCTGGGCTGAAGTGGCGGTACGAGTCTCGGTACCTAAACCATTGCGCCAACGTCTACACACCGACCACAAAACAACGTATAGTCTACGCCGAGGTTGTCAGGCGCACCAAAAGACCAACCTCTTATTTTTATATTTTTGTTTTGTAGGCTGTAAAGCCGAAGCCACACTGCAGAGACATCATCATCATCATCATCACACACAAGACACGGTGCTCGCCGCAGACACGATGACACGATCGTCAGCGGACACGGATGAAGCATGTCCGAAGCATATATGTTTGCTTCATCCATAGATGTACGCTTCGAACAGGTCTGCAGACAAGTTTGGTATGACCCATGTTACCGTCATACAAGGAAGAAGCACCTCTCAGACATTGTCTGCAGACTGGATGGATAGATGGATGTTAATGGCGATAACCTTTGTCACGGCAAGTAGCTTGCGCCACCTAGCGTAGTAAATTTTTTGTACGACCAATGGTGGCGCAAGCTACCACTGTCCTTCGTTTGATGTATTGGCAGTGTGACTGCGGCTTTACACAAGAGAGAACCGAATGGACTGACCACGACACGTCCGCAATAGTCTGCTTGAATCAAAGATGAAAAAAAGAAAGAAAAACACACACACACACACACTCACGCTAGCGTACAGTGTTACGACGGGTTGAAAAGACCACTACACTACGTCTGTCACTATAGACGAGCTGCTTCAATAAACGACGACACTGCCGCGTAAATGATCTTCGATGATGTCAGAGTGCAGTGTTCCGGATGTTTCGTACCCCCCTGCGGTGAGGCCAGCGGTCATTGTTGAGGAGCGTGGCCTACATTACTAATGGAAATCCTATCGGTTTTTGCTTGCTTTTGCTTTCGTGGCCTTACACGTTTTTCGTCTCGATGGCGTTTCAGCTCGAATCGAGAGACGCACGCGGCACTTAATCGATTTCTTAAAGAAAAAAGGCGTTCTTCTTTTAAACTTCTCGTTCCGTTTAGACTCAAAGCAAAACAAAACAAAAATATGTAAAATTCTAGGTCAGTTGGAGTCGGCGGGATGAACGCAGAATAGCTTTGACCATTTAAGTGACAGATGGTGGTTGACTTTCAGTAATGACCTTAGTAATTGGCTCGATACTTGTGCCACATAGTTTCTTTGTGGTTAATAGCTGTTTTACGTGGATAATATGTTATACCTTGTTTGTATGTGAAGCCATCTTTTAGGACTCCATTCGACATGGTAATCTTGATGTTTATCTGAACTTTGAGCGTGTCTTAATCTTACACCTTCATAGTCAATCAAGAGATTCTCTCAAAAAGTTTCTTCGAGCGTTCGAAAGTGATATTCAAATTTCATTATTTCTTTAAGACAAAAAAAAGTAAAAATATGTATTTAAAGGGAAAAAAAACATTTGTTCAAGAAAAACAGGTTTGACCTTTCTGATAAGAGGAAGCCGAAAGTCACCTTGTGCTCGGAAGTTTTGAGACTTCATAATTTATTTTTTCATCTCATGGATACAGTACTGATAAATAAAAATGAAAGCTAATTGTTTATGCCGTAAACGTCTAACACAAGATGGCGCACTGTAACAACCTTTATTCATTGTTACGCCACGGGAGGAAAACTTCTAGGACGCTGGGGTTTATTAGGATCACTGCATTGTTTATTTGTTTTAGTTCTTTATTTGGTTGTGGGTCAGTTGCAAAATTTGCAAGCTCTGCTCCTTTGACGAGAGTTCGAAAGGTTTATTACGTCAAGGTTTCAAGATTTCTTAAAACAAATCAGATATCTCCAGAAGTCTCTCGGTGGTTTCTGTAGATTATAATTTATAAATTCACTATTGTACTCTAGAACTGGAAATCACCATATGCATTTGCAAAAAAAAAAAAAAAGAACAAGAACAAAAAAGCGCTAATATCTCGATTAGAATATGTTTTGGAAATATTCTCGAAAACACATCGCGGTTTTGTTATTGTTTATGGTAAGCAAAGTATTTCGCAAAATACATACGCTTGCACCTTTGCATTAATTGCATTATTAAAATTATTACAATTTAATTACTCGAAGCACGAAATAATAAAACGCATAGGGATGGACACACACAGACAGGACAGATCTTTCAATTAGCAACCGACGTTTATGATGCCTCCTCAATGGGTCAGCGCTTTTCTAACCCAATTTCC
Source organism: Ixodes persulcatus (assembly GCA_013358835.2). Taxonomy (NCBI): domain Eukaryota; kingdom Metazoa; phylum Arthropoda; class Arachnida; order Ixodida; family Ixodidae; genus Ixodes; species Ixodes persulcatus. The sequence continues at coordinate 6,907 of JABSTQ010000198.1, forward strand.
TCAAAAAAAAAAAAAAAAGAAGAAAACCGGCGAAAACAAAGAAGATAGTTAGATAATAAAGAAGATACAGAGAAGATAGAAGATAGAGAAGATGACATAGAAGACTATCTCCTCTGTTACCGCGGGTCTCCTTCCTCTTTTTTCTAGGGTTTGGTTAGAGAAGCGCTGACCCATTGAGGAGGCATCATAAACGTCGGTTGCTAAGTGTGTGTCAGCCTCCCTATGTGTGTTTTATTCTTTCGTGTTTCAAGCCATCTGTGCCAACCTGCTATGTGTTCATGTTCGCATAACATTGAGTGTGGTTTTTGTTTGCATATTTGTTTATAAGGTTTTCCTTGGAGCTTGAATCGCGTCAGATGCACGTGTACGTAGCACTAAAGCCCATATGTGAGAGTTCACACAACTGATCAAACTTACTTGTTATTTGTTTTACGCAATAGTTCCTTTTCGAGTTATTCGTAATTAGTGGCTGGGTGTCAATTAAACGTTTTAACCCGATGAATCGCCACTCTTTCATCGATTAATTAATCGGTTTCGTTAATTGCCATGCATAATAGTTAAAATTAAAAAAAAATGATATTTTGTCTTTGCTGAATGTTTAATAAAGAGAACAATGTGCATTCTCGAATTTTTAGTCAATGTGTATATATGAGGCAGCCAAAAAACATTCACGCCCGCAAATTATTACTTCGACCGCAGAGGCAAAGGGGTTTGTTGATATTGTTCACAAGAGTCTCTGCTGCACTAAACGGAAACTCGCACGGCGTTGAAGTGGCACACGTATAAACTTCTCCGCTTGTTTGGAGTCGCAGATCTCACCCCTACAGTTTACTTTAGGTAAAAAGTTTAGCTAAAACTGGCCTTCATAACAAGATGTATACTTGTCCATGTCTGCGTGGTGAAAGTGTTGAAGTTTTACTGTTTTGTTTGTTTGTCAAAATTTAACCGATTAGCCAGTTGAAAAAAAAGTTAATCGCGATTAAAGCATGAATCGATCAATCGGTATAGGTTAATCGATGAAGTGCCAAGCCTTATTTTACGAATACTAGAGAATGAATGGTGCGCAATGAATGGTGATAATGAATGGTGATTGGACGTACTTGTAACCAGCAAGGCACCTGTGCAACGGCACGTTCACGAGCGCACATCTCACAAAATTCCAGCTTGAATTCATGTTAAAAAAAAAAAAATACTTCCGTTTCTGTTGATGGTCCCTAAAATAAAGTATGAAATTAAAATAATAATTAAAAAAAGAACGTAAATAAAACAAGCAAGATAGGGAAAACGAAAACAAACAACAATGCAATAATATGAACCGAGACCGTTTTTGGTGATTTTGAAAAAAAAAATAATTTGATAGAAATTTGTTAAAAATAATAACGAAGAAATTAAAAAAAAAAAAAAACTATCGGGATTACCTTATTTTCTTTTTTTATGTTCAGGAAACGCAAACACACTATAGACACACACATACATACACACACACACGCACGCACGCACGCACGTACGCACGCACGCACGCGAACGTTCGAGAACCTGACATTTTCTCATTCAACTCCGAGGAGCGCAGGATCGACACCTTATCAAGCACGATGTTCACATCGGACCGGTTCTGAGAATACAAAATTCTATCCTTGACCCAACGCAGATTCGTAAAAACAAACACACACACAAAAAAGCGACAGCGTCGCTTAGTGTTTTTTTGTTTTTTTTCGAAATCAAAAACGGACCGTCTGAGCTGCAAGGTGAACCCGAGCAAATAAAAACAAACAAAAAGTGCGGCGAAATATCAAAGCGAAGAAGCGCATTAAGGGAAAGGGGGAAGCAGATCAGAGAGAGAGAGAGAGAGATAGGTAAAGGTCACGTGACATTGGGGCGTAGCGTGGCGACCCAGCGAGACCGACTTACAACTTGGCCGGTCACCAATCGAAGCTTCCATTTAAAGGGACCGGGGCTATCGACTCGCTGATTGTTTTCGCCCAGTCATCGATCCCCCGGGGCGCTGTCTCGCGGGAACGCAGCACTCGCTCGACGATCCGGTAAGGGTCCACGGTCGCCGACAACTTCAGATATGCAAGGCGTACGTTACTTAAGTTGTAGGCAACTATGGAGTCGGCACGGTATCATCGCTCAGCAGTTCATGAGACGAGGGCATTAGGCGATAACAAAACCGAAAACAAATTATATACAGCGTGGGCGAAATGGATTGAACGTAATTTATACTGACCGCATAAATCGATTTCTTAACTTATCACGTACAGAAACACGACGAACACCACGATTGTGCGCTTTTTGACGCTGTCTGATCAATGCCATCAACACGTAGCGTCGGCTGCCTCTGGACTTAGACTAAAACAAAGTATAATCACAACGCACAAAACCACGATTTAAAAAAAAAAAAAAATCTGCCTGTTCGTTTTTTTTTTCTTTTTTTTTTTTTTTGCAAAACACGAAACAGCCAGTCCCGGCAAATGGCGAAACTTGGAATACGATAGGGACATTCCATGCCCAAGGAGACGCGGCCCTTTTTTATGTCTGGGATATGTACAAACATTTTTATATAGAAGCCTCTGGACTCTGAACTCGAAAAGAAAATATTTGTTTGTAAACAAAAAAAAAGCACAAACAATTATATATGTATATATATTTTTGCTGATATCTGATCCATAAAACCGATGTAGTTAAGAAAAACACTGTGACGTTGCACGTCACGTGCAACTTGCAGAAAAACGTGCAACATGCAAACAAAAAAAAAAAATGCACGTGCAACGTGCATGCGCTACTTTTCCCTGCGACGATTGCATTTTTGATATATTACGGGCTCCGTCATTCAATTGGATATTTTTTTTTTGCAGTGTTTGATTATCTTTTTTTTCTGTTTTTCTTAGAGTTTACTTACGTCAATCTCGGTCAACCGGATATCAGGTCATGTCGGGCAAAGTCCCAGAACCCTTCAGACCGAATTGAATGGGATTCGTATCACGATGCGCCGTTATCCGAAAAAAAAAAAAAATGCAACTTCAGAAAGTTCTTTTTTTTTTTTTCTTGAAGCAACGAAGATCAAGATTTTACAGTAATTCCTAATTTTTCTGCAAAATCAGCTATTGAAATTGTTTTCTCATGCGACAGTTAATCCCTCGCGTGAGGATGCAATCAAACGTGAAAGCGAGTTTTACTTGATTATATATAACTTATAAACTTTAATAATTGGATGTAATGTAATACGTGTTGTGGGATGAACCGTGTGATGATATACCATGTCCATAATAAAAATTGATGCTCCGTTGTTTTTATTACTGTCCAGAGACGGTGTAACAAATATTTCCAATGCTGTTACATCTGCTCGTTCGTGCTGCATGGCCTGAATCGTAAATTCTACTTGGTTTTATTTTTGGAAGATTCATGTCTATTTTCAGGCCAAGGTTCCGTGTGTGTTTTTGTATGCATCTATCAGTATCTTGTTCGCCCGGATAGAAAATAATGAATCACACTTGTCAAATTCCGAATGCACTGGCCAGGATTTGAATTTTGGCTCGGCAACTCGAATAACGTTTTTGAGAAACTTGAGCTTTGTCTTAACCGTTTGCAATGCACAAAAAAATAATCAAAAAATCAAAATCAAAATTTAATCTAAATAACACGATACATATATAATCACGCGATCTGCTGCAGTTGATGCCACCTAGGCTCCGGGGTATGGTTTGCCTAATTAGGTAATATAGATTAAAATAGACCAAAACGCACGCAAATTATTACGTCACACACCGCTCCAAATCAGGCATCTTGGCTTAGCTAAAGTATACAGAGCGCGGCACTGTTAGGGCGAACGAGCAATCGCCGGTTTTTGCAGTTTTTCTCTTTGAAACCAAGGGATGTCATCCAAGTTATTATTGCTACGGAAAGAGCATATTTAGTTTTATAATGTAAGCGATATAATTTCGCGCTCGCTAATACTGTTTAGAAGTAAAATGCGAAAATGCGCCGATGTCGTGTTCGCGCTAACAGCGTCGCGATGTGTACATAGCAAATTTAAAAATATTATATCCCAAAAAGAGTATAAAACACAAAAAAAAAATAGCCTCCTTGTGTTATATATTTATATAAAAAAGATTAGAATAGACGCTCAGGTTTGATATTATGCACAAAGAGCAAAACATAGAACAAAGACGCTCGATCGCGCGGTTGGTTGCGAATTTACTAAAATATTGGAATGTGCTTGCGCGAGCTATAGATACTTAGGTGGTAAACTTTGATGATCGACGCCAACAGGTGTGAGTGAAATACGATGTCGCGTTCACGCTAATTGTGCCACGCAGTGTGCTACTACCTATTAGATTTGTTCACCGGTTAATGTACACACTCCGTTTAAAGTCAACGTACACGCTCCCCGCACTGAAACACACCATACCGGAGCACGCGTGTAAGTCCGAAAAATCAACCATCTTTCACGTAACTGTTCCTTCGCGTCGGAGACACGCGTCCAGCCGATCCGGAAGTGGACGCGCTCACTTCCGGCGTCTGATGAACGTTGGTGTTGCTCCCTTCCTCCTCCGCGCAAGCGATACGTATACTTCTACTTCCGCTTTTCTTCCTCTTCGTTTTCCCACGTGGAGTCGATCTCTTCCTCGTGATCATTCTCCTTCGCGTCGGGGGCCAGAGGTATCCGGCGAGTCGGCGAGGTTGCATCCTCGCTTCCTGTCGGCAGGTCGACCGCCGATTTTGCGCCGAATCGTCGCCGCATCAGCGATCCCGCTCCGAGCGGTCGGAGAACACCGAGTCGACACGGTCCCAATTCTCTAACGACTTTGAGATAGTATAGACATTGCGTTGTGTGCCGAGTGACGTCCAAATAATGCGCATTACATCTCTCCAGCCGTAGACAACGAATAGGTAATTAGAACAAGCTATAGTGATCCATACTCCGTTCTCCCGAAACGCTGACGGAAGACGGTGGAAGCTACCGACTCGGTGAACCAGTGATACGCCTATCTGTCGTCCCGTGATCACGCTTCCGCCTTTATCCACGCGCAGAGTTTGGAGTCGGGTAATGAAAGAAAGGCGGTTGATTGGTTCGGCGTGTGTGACGTCGTTCGCTGCCACTTCGGGACAACTTTCGATGGGGTCTAGGACTTTTCGCTGCACGGACGTTTCGGTGTATGGACTTTTCGGTGCACGGACGTTTCGGTGTGGGGCTTTTCGATGCTCGGACATTTCGGTGCACGGAAGTTTCGGTGCACGGACATTTCGGTGCACAGGAAAACAAAATCGCGAGTTTTCTTTTTTTTTTTAACGTAATAAGCACTATTTTAACTAGAATTTTATTTTTTCGCACTTTATAATAATTTAGACTTGGTCATCCATTTACGGCCACTTATTGAAACACCAACTAAATTCCTTTGTTAGGCGCAGTACCATCCTGCGCGAGGATTGCAGACGTTGGACGTTATGGTTCGTTTGTCGGTGTCTCTTTTCCAACGTACGCACTAGTCGCACCACATGTCTCGGGTAATTTTGGGATTACCAATAATAAAGCCCACACCTTTAGAGAAGGCGCTGAGAACGCCTTTATCGACCCAACGCGTAATGCCCGTGTCCCACTAGAGCGACATACAGAAACAAAAGACAACGACAAGCCTCAAACCAGGGTCTTTCGCGATTTGAGAGGCTTTGTAGAATAAAGGAGGCTATGCTCAAACACGAGCATCATGCACGCGAGGGTATCTTTGGCAGGCTTGCAATCGCTCGTGCTTACTTCACGAGCACCGAACGACTAAACGCCTGCCAAAGGTACCATCGCGAGCACGCTGCATGGGTTTGAGGCTTGTCGCTGTCTTTTGTCTCTGTCTGTCGCTCTAGTGGGACGCGGGCATAAACACGATGTGAGGCGTCTAGTGCGTACGTTGGAAAAGAGACACCAGCAAACGAAACATAACGTCCAACGTCTCCAGTCCTCCCGAAGGATGGTGCTGCGCCAAACAAAGCCACTTAGGTCGAATATGAGTAAGTGACGATAAATGGATGACCAACTCTACAAATTCATAAAGTGCGAAAAAATAAATTTCCAGCTAAAATAGTGCTTATTACGTTTAGAAAAAAAAAAAAAAACTAAAAAAAAAAACTCGTGATTTTGATTTTCCGTGCACCAAAATGTCCGTGCACCGAAAAGTCCGTGCACCAAAATGTCCGCCCACCGAAAAGTCCCACACCGAAAAGTTCGTGCACCGAAATGTCCGTGCACCGAAAAGTCCGTGCACCGAAACGCCCCACACCGAAACGTCCTACACCGAAATGTCTCACCTGCTTCTTGAGAAGGAGTTGCGGTGACTTCAGAACAACGCCGAGCTCTTATACTGGCTGATCGAAAAAATAGTGGGTAGACCTCAAAGCATGTAGCATTGAGATCTACCCGCTATTTTTGTTTTTATATCAGCCAATAAAAGCTCGGCGTCGCTTTGACGTCACTGCGGGCAACTCCTGCGCAAGAAGCAGACGACTTGCTCACCGCATGGGCAGGATAGGACGCTAAACACACCAGTCGTGGACGCGTTCCTGGCATGGCACTATAATCGTTCGAGCCTAATCAGATTGCGTATTTATTTATTTTTCTTTAGTGATGCTTACCAATTCTGTTTTCCGAATGCAATGTTTTTATATATATATATATATATATATATATATATATATATATATATATATATTGTTTTTTAATTGTGCGTGCCTCGACATGCACCTTTCCCGTTACTTTTTATTCGTGATGGATTCGTAACTTTAGCCTTCGGGTGTGGATTCGGATCGTGTGTATATTTGTATTATTTAGTTCACACATAATAGACTCGTCAACCACTCTGGTCGCTGACAGCCGCCTTCAAAATCAAAATCATGAGCCATTCCACTCTGTGAAGGTGGATGACCAGCGAAGTTGTTTAGTACACGACACAGGCGTGACAGAGCATTTTGAACAAAGGTACGAACACATTTATTGTCTTGAATGGTGTTCACCGTGATGAAAGGTAAGCACACACATGTCGAGAACTATCGCCGCCCCGAGGAGCCGGATTAAACTAGACACGCGCGACGGGACTGCCACCCGGCGGAAGGAAAGGAAACTAGGCACGCAAGCGCTTAAACCACGACAAAGAGGGCGGTGCGAGCCCTCTCTGAGTTTCTGTTGACGCACACGAAGTATCTACGGAACCCTAGCCATCAACAGCTTCGCTGTAAAAACGCATGGAGTGACTTCCCATGTTCTCGCCTCTCGCTTCGCGATCGATTCTTCGGCCCCCTTGTCGGCCAAATGTCATTGGCTGCGGATTGGCTGCGGACCGTTGATAAGATATGTCCGGGACATGGCCACGCCCACTCTCGTCGTTAGGAGTAATCCTCAAAATTAGCCCTTGTATATCCAGCAGGTATTTGTCGTTCTCGATGCCACACATAGCGAGCTTTCTTTTTTTTTTTTTTTTGCTCTCGGCAATTTTTGTTTCTTTTGTTTTGTTTTTTATCGAGCAGTTTCCGTTAATCGAAGCGATTTTTTTCTTTGAATGCATTGCAAAAAAGTACACAATGAAAAAAAAGTCCGTCAGTTTATTTTGTTGTGGAACACGAAGGCAGCCAATCACGGCGAACGAGAGTAGAATTCAAGCGAATGACGAAGCACAGAGTAAGAGTACTACATTTTCGGAACCGTGGTGCGCGGACCAGACACGCTTAAAGGAGCGGTGCAACGATATTCAGTTGGAATTTTTTCGATTTTACACGAGCTTACTGGCATTAGTGGGACTCAAGGATACTCGCACGCAACGCCACTGGCCAAGAAACTCCTTTGTTGCGGTGTAATTTCAAGGACAAAAGCGATCATTTTCATTCAATCTCTCCTTCGCAAAATTTGATGACGTAACGTGGGGATCGCAGTACACCCCAAAGACGATATTTGAATGCGGTTCATAGATTGGACCCGAGCATTGCGTGGGCACTCGATTTGGGCTCGTGATAATTTACTAGCTCGAGAAGCATTCGGGTAGTGGCCCGTGTCTAATCGCTGCAACGACGACAATAGCCGAGCCATAACAATGTCTGGAACTCAGCGCGTGTCCTGTGCTTTGCCAACCCCAGCCCGTGGCTATGATCAACATTGGCGGTATATAATCGGCTCCAGATCACGTGGCCGCTTGTTCTGGCTACGAGTTGAGGGGGTGAACGCTGCTCGTTTTTCTTTAATTTTTTACTGGGACTTCTATTGCGTGGGGTGAAAAACGAACGCGTGTTTCATAGGTCATTAACGTCAGGGATCCGTTCTAAACGGTATTTGCGCAAAGTACAAAAATTGTTGCATCGCCCCTTTAAAAGTTGAAATTTTCCCCGGTGCGAACGATCTAAAAGCGCGCACTATACGAGGATTTTTTTTTTTCTTAGGCGTTCACCGTGACGAGACGTGAAGCGTTTTATGAATGACAGGGATATATTGATGTTTGATTTATGTACGATACCGGCTTTTTCGTCAGCTGATACGGCCGGAATTTGTCAAGGTGTGCTGGGCATCACTACGCGTGTATCACTACTGCGTGATGCACGTTAAGGACTCCAGGCGAGTAATGCTAATGCTACAGCACTGACTAAACTTCTCATCTACTGTGTATATAGATGCACCGGGATTTCTCCCTTCGGACCGATGGCCACAACCGTGCGCGCATATAGCTTTTATGGTGACACATTGTAAATCGGTGCTTTTATTTTTTTTTTTCGGTTCGCAGTTTCTAACAGCTGTGTGCGCGACGTGAGCTATTGCGAGTCATGCAAATCTCGCGTGCTTCAGCTGTTTACGTCGGCCTT